>VDFB02184490.1:0-229032 GCA_007258455.2 Sequoia sempervirens | reverse complement strand
GATTGACATATCAAACATGTTCATCATAGGTCAAACATTCAATTTATTTAATCTCTGGCAATCTTACTGGGCACTAAAAACTAAAATATTCCTTGAAGAGAATGTGTTGCCATCAACTTGTAGAGAGGTGCGTCTATTGTTGGTTGAGTTGGGGATTGAATATAAGCATTTTCATTCATGTAAAAATTATTGCATTTTATACAGAGATGAATATCAGAACAAGGCAGAATTCCCTGTATGTGAAGAGAAGAGATATCATATAGATGTACAAGGTCCTATAGTTCCAAAGAAGGTTTTACGTCATATTCCAATTATACCTAGACTTCAACAAATGTTTCATTGCAAGTCACTTGCACAATTGATGGACTGGCATGCAAAGAACAAGAGTAAAGATGGATTCATGCGAATTCCGGCCAACTCCAAAGCAATGAAACACAAAGGAAAAATGGCCAAGAAAATTCAAAGATGAACCCCATAGTATCAAGTTTGGTCTTGTAATTGATGGAGTGTGCCCATTCTCTTTCCTAAGCTCAAATTATAGTGTTTGGCCAGTCGGATTGATAGTATACAATATTCCCCCATGGATGAGTGTTAGAAAGGAGCACCTTATGTTGACTCTCATTGTTCCAGGAAAACATCAAGTTAAAAGCATGGATGTTTATCTTGCACCTTTTATTGATGAGATGCAATTGCTATGGAAATGCATAAGAATGTATGACATATCACATCCTCCATCAAATAGGTCCTTCATGTTGTATGGTGTGCTATTTTGGACTATTCATGATTTCCCAGGACTTGGTGTTTGTTCTAGTAAGATAAAATATTTACGTATTTACACTCATAATTTATTTTCATCCAAACTTTCATACTTAGTTTTATACTATTTTTTTTATGTTATTAACATTACTTGTTGAATTGTAGGGCTTCAAACAAGGGGATATTTACATGTCCAAGATGTGCAGAACAATTTCAAGGGAGGTATTCTAAAGATCTACATAAATTTATTTACTCAAACAACAGGGTTTTTCTACCACTAGATCATAGGTTTAGAAATCGCCAAAAGAATCAATTTGATGGAAAAGTTGAAAATAGAGGCCCCCCATGATTATGGGTCCAGGTGATTGGCTTAAGAAGTATGAAGATGCTGAATTGAAAGCTTGGGAGGATTTTTTTTATCGGGGTGATTCAATTGAAGAACTTGAACAAGTTGTAGTTCATATGCTAGAAGGAATGAAAAGGAAATCCATATTTTATGAGATCCCTTACTGGAAGGATCTATTAATATCTCACCTATTAGATCCTATGCACATCTTCAAAAATGTCCCAGATTCTATATTTTGACATATATCAGGAAAAGAGGACACCTTGTCTTTGAGGAGAGATATTGCTCTTTTATGTACCAAATTTGATAGAAAAAATTTGTGGCCAAGCAGGGAAAATGAAACATATACAGAAGCTCCATGGATTTTGAAAAAAAAAGAGCTAGACCAACTAAAAAATTTAATCCGTTCAATAAGGACACCTACTGGCTATGGGTCATCATTGGCTAAAGCTTTTACAGATGATGGACATATCACAGGATTTAAAACACATAATTTTCATAATTTAATGAAGGTATTATATATCATCATTTAACATTTACTGGTAACATTGATTAAGTACTAAATATATTTTGATATTTTTTTGTGTGAGAAAAAATTACTAATGACCTTTTCATAAATGTGTTTGATAGCATATCATGCCATTGGCAATTAGGGGGGATTCTTGTCTTACAATTGACTTAAGGAATTCCATAAGTCAATTGTTAGCATTTACAAGGTATGTGGTTATATGAAATGTTCATGTGTGAGAGACATAGAGATATTATATTACATTTTAATTTATGACTAAAGGTTCATACTAATTTATTATTCTTATATTAGGTGGGTGACCTCCAAGGAGATCCACAAATCTGAAGTGCCAAAGTGGAAGAAGGAAATTGCAAAAATTGTATGTGTATTTGAGAAGGAGCTCCCTACAAGTTTCATGGACCTACAAGTCCATTTACTTATACACCTAGTTAATGACATTGAATTGGAGGGTGTCCTATCAACGAGGTGGATGTTTTTCTTTGAGAGGTATATGAAAACTCTTAAAAGATATGTATGACAAAAGGCACATCCAGAGGATTGCATGGCTAAAGGGTATGTATTTAATGAAGCATTTATTCTTGTGTGAATTCCTTGGTAAGGATTTTGAAGATGGGCCACATGTCTAGGATGAAGAACGAGCATCAAATATTATTAATGGAGAAAAACCACAATCTAATGGTGTTGAAGTAGAAATTAGTAAGTAAATTCATGATCAGTGTGGTTGTTTTTCATGCAATCATTAATTTACTCTGTAATTTATTTGTCAAATTAACAACATGACATTTGGAGTTTGAAATAAACATGTTGACATGTAATAGGTGTAGATGAACATTCTACAGTCGACAAGTTCATTTTGTACCACATGTACTTTATGAACAAATGGATTGATCTGTATGATAAAAAGAGAGAAGTGTTAGAAGCAAGGAGATAGTTTAAGAGATCGAACCCAAAGAATACTCCACTTCCCACTGATATGCTTGGGGAATGGGGCAAAGATTCCACACTAGAATGGGTTATTGAACAAATTCAAAATCAAATAGAAGATGCAGGTATAGATTCAGACATAACAGAAGATGAAATCAACATGTCTAAAGGATGTGAAAGAAAGGTACAGTTGGAATTTTACAAAATGATGTTTCCTTACAATTTTTACACTATTAACTATTTTAATATTAGTCATTATATTTATTTTCAATGAAATAAATGGTCTTTCACAAGCGAGGAAATATCCAACAATGTGGGCATATGGTCAACATTATCATGTAGAAAGTGTAGATGTAAAGAGACGATCCTTTGATTGTGGCATCATGGTTGACTTCAATCAACCCAGTCGATCAAGCTCAAAATATAAGAATATAATTGAAGGGAATCTACAATATGTTTGGGAAAATACAATAAATTGTTGAGTTGGATTACCGCTCTTTTAAATGTTGTATTTTTAAGTGTAGATGGTATGAAGCATTTGAGAGGACACAAAGACATGATACCCATAGTGGATTGTTTTCTATAGTTTCCTCATGCTTCCTACCAGAGGATAAGGAGCCTTATGTTCTACCAATTCATTGTGAGCAGGTATTTCTTTAACTCAAACAAGAAGCGATAATGATCATTAATCTATTAATTCATAGTTTATTGCAAATATATGCATGTGTTTATTAATCAATAAAATTGTCATAACATACGTCTAATATATGTATTTCATTCATGTGCAGGTATTTTTCTATGAAGATATTTTGGACCCGAAATGGATGTTTGTCATACATTATGATCTAATATTACGGCTTGTATTTGACAAAACATTAGTGGATACTGAGCAAAACAATGATGGCGAACAAAATGAGAGAGAGGGATTAGAGAACATTGAAGAAATTGACATCCAAGATGATGTTGAAGATGGTTATGTTCATGCACAAGAAGACAACAATCCAGAGTTAGATGATGTTATGGAAGACAACAATATGGATGGTATAGAAAATGATGATCCAAAAACATCTACTAACAATATAGATGGTGTACAGTCAAATTTCAATGATGATGAAGATGATGTAGGTCAAGATGAGGATGATGATAATATTAAATACTTGAAAGAACATATGAACATTGACAATGATACACTGGATGACATTGTAGCAAACAATAATGTTAATGACCAAGACTTCTAAATTTTTAGAATTATTTGTAATCCATGTTTAAAAAAGGATGATTCTTATGGCCCAAACTTTGAAATGCTTCAATAATATTATTTGTGTCAATACAAATTACCTATTGAAATATCCTTAAATTGTTCAATCTTTGGTATGAATTGTTGGCAGAAAAAATTATCATTACTTGGATGCTTCTTCCATTCATTTTGTATCAACATATGTTCGTGAAGACACAAAAGTTAATAAAATATTAATGCACGTAACTCAATTTATTTAAATAAGAAACTTTGTTAACTTTATTATTTTTAACAAAAATGAAGGTAATGTCATGGAATGTGCGAGGGTTGAACAACTCCCATAAGCAACTGGCTTTAAAAACTATGTTTTAGAACATAAGATAGATGTTTTACTTTTACAAGAAACGAAGATGAAAAACAAAAATTGATAATGTTGCTAAGTACTTATGGTCAGGGGCCACTTACTCCTATAGTGATGCTAAAGCCACTTACTCCTATAGTGATGTTAAAGGGGCTTCAAGGGGTATAGTTGTGTTGTGGAACCCTTCTAGATTTAATGGCTCTGAACTATTATGTTGTCGGAGTAGTGTTTGTGTTTCCTTTACCTACTCGAGAAGCTCTTGGTCACTTATCAATGTTTATGCTCCCAACCAAAGGAATGCTAGATATGCTCTGTGGTAGACTCTTTCTGACTAGATTAAAAATAATAGTGGTTTTCGGTGGTTAGTGGTTCAGGATTTCAACTCCCCCTTATTTCCCTCAGAGAAAAGTGGTGGTTTGGTAGATTATTCTGACAACATGAATGATCTAAAAAATTTTCTGAGTTCTATTGGCCTGATTGACATAGACTTATCAGACCAAGCTTTTACTTGGTCCAACAGGCGTATGGGGGAGGACTTGATTCAAGTTAGATTAGATAGATTTCTTTGTTCTAATAACTAGACTGTCTTGCTTAGTGCCACTCTCCAGGCTCTGCTTAGGATGGTTTCTTATCACAATCCATTGCTACTGAACTCATGCGACTAGTCTGTTTTCAGACTGTTCCCTTTCTGGTTTGAGATAATGTGGAATTCCCACCCTGATTTCAAAAACAAAGTTGTTGAATGGTGGCATATTCTTGTTCGTGCTTCTCCCATGTTTAGAATATTTTTTAAACTCAAACACATTAAATGTATGGTGAAAGGTTGGAACAAAAATGTTTTTGGGGATGTTTTCTAGGAGAAAAAAAATTGTTGGGGATAAATTGAAATTGTTTCAAAAGAAAATGAAGGAGGGAGATGTCAGTTTTCCTACATGCAACCAAGAAAAGGAGAACCAAAACAAATTCTAAAGAAAGAGGAGATTTTATGGAATCAAAAATCTAGGGTCCAATGGCTGAAAGAAGGTGACAGGAACACCTCTTTCTTTCATGTTTATGCTATTAAACATAAGAAAAGGAATCAGATATCTAAGTTACACAATGCTCAGGGAGAGGTCAATTCACCCTCCCTAATCGGTTTGGTGGCTACAGATTATTTTTAGATGGCTTATGCAACTCCTATTGAGGCTCCTAATCTGGCTCTTGACAATTTGTTACTTGACCTTCTTCCGACTATTATATCCCAGATTGATAACCTTGCGATCCTTAGTGTTGTCGCTCTTGAGGAGGTAAAGTTGGCTACATTAAGTGTGGGTGCCTACAAAGCTCCTGGCCCTAATGGTTTCCCTCTGGCCTTCTTTCAAACCTTTTGGGAGATTGTTGGTGAGGACCTTGTCCTAGTTGCTTGTGATTTCTTCAAATCTGGTAAGATTCTTAAGCAACTGAACCACACCTTCATATCTTTAATTCCCAAGGTTGTTGATCCTCAATCTATGGTTGATTTATGTCCCATCAGTCTGTGCGATACTTTTTATAAAATCCTCTCTAAAATTCTAGTGAACCGCATCAAACCTCTCCTTGACAAAATTATCAACCCAACTCAAAAAAGGTTTGTGCCTGGTCATCATATCCTTGATGCTACCATAACCACACATGAATTACTCAATTCCATGGATAGATGCAACTACGTTGGTATGACCCTTAACTTAGACATTTCTAAGGCCTATGATAAGGTGATCTGGGATTTTTTTCCTAAAGTCCTAGCTAAGTTTGGGTTTAACCAATCTGTGATCAATCTAATAATGGAATGTATTACTACGGTTAAGTACTCTGTTCTGGTTAATGGGTCTCCCTTTGGATTTTTCTCTATTGGGAGAGGTATCAGACAAGGAGACCCCCTTTCACCCTATTTGTTTATTATGGTTGCGGATGTCCTGAGTAGGAATTTCTCTAATATGTTGTCAGAAGGGTTCATAAATGGAATTAAGGTTGCCTCTTCCTTAGAGCTGATTGTGATTCAACAATTTGTGGATGATACTTTTCTTTTTGGGAAAGCCTCTATGATTGAGGCCAAGAAATGGAAAAATTGTCTCAACAACTACATTGCTTGTTTTGGGAAATGCATTAACTATAATAAAAGCATGATTTACTTCTTTAACAACACTCCTAATCTACAAGCTTGGGTGATTGTTGTTCTTGGTTGTTTGAGTGGTTCTCTTCCTTTAGTTTATCTTGGGTTACACCTATTGTCAAGGAAGTCACTCCCAACTTTTGGAATTCTATTTTGGAAAGGATCCAAAGAAAACTGGTTAGGTGGAAAGGCTCCTTGCTTAGACATGCTGGTAAATTACAGCTCTTATCTACTATTCTTTAAGGTATCCCTCTCCATTTTCTCTCCATCTTCAAGATTCCTATATTTATTGCTGAGAAATTTGAGAAAATTCAAAGGATTTTCCTCCTCTGGTCGGGGATCGAAGAAAAAAATAAATTTGCTCTGGTTAAATGGAACAAGGTGTTCCAACCCAAAAGTTGTGGTGGACTTGGGATTGGGACTGTTTCTAATACCAATAAATCTTTAATGTCCAAAGTGGACTGGGACCATCTGAGGGATAGAAAAGATTGGTGTAAGATCATGAATTCCAAGTACCTTCAAAATAGACCTTTGATTGACTGCCTCTTGGAGGGCTCACCCTTTGGGGTCCTTGGTTTAGAGGTGTATTTGCAATCTGTAGGGTCTTCTAAGGAATGGGATAAAATGGAAGATTGGTAATGGTAATGTTAAATAAATATTTGAGCAGCTCCCTTTAGGTTTATCTTTTGTATTGTGTGTGTACTGGCCTATGCATCGCCGAGTTTGCTCAGCTTTTTTATCAAATTTTTGATCTGCCACTTTGCGCATCTACTCTTCGCAAGCTTTGGGTATCAGCATTCCTTTCAGATCCGAGGAAACTCCGCTATGCTTCCACATGTCACGGTTACAGGATGCTTTTGTTTCTTGTTTCCTTGAGGCTTCGTTAGGCTGTGAAATGCTTCCACAAAGCCTTCGTTCCTAAAAGGTGTTGGCAGGCCCCACATCTTGCTATGTGGCAACCATTCACAAATATTTTAACGCGGAGATGAAATAGCAACCGCGGGCAGTGAAATGCTACCACGCATCTTTTACATATGGCTAATGGAGCATTCCCTCCACTGTGATAAGGTTCTCAGCCCATTCAACACGTGTTGCATTTTCACAAATCCTCGGTAGCGATGGGAGAAAGGTTCATGCGGGTAGCAAAAGGCTGCCACGTGCCTAACGACTGATCTGTTATGCGGTCAATAAGTCAGATGAACTAAATAATGCTATTGGTTGCTACTTGTCATAATCATTCACAGCGATAGATGGCACTTGTCTGATCGAGCCTAACTGGTACCACCCCCATCATTACAGAGGATGCACCTATTCCCAAGATGGTTGAATGTTGTGTTCCGGCTCGATGCTGTTGTAACGGCCTTGGGAATATTCTGATGGAGGCATCATTGCAGAAGATTACGAGATCTTTTTTATTACTGCTCTCTGAAGCGGTGGGAGGTTTTCCTGTTATATATACTTTCTCTGTTAATGAGAAAGAGTCTGGAACTGGAGAAAAACACGTTGGTTTTAGCAAAAAGATGCCAGGCCTCTATTACTATTTTATTTAATTACAAAACTCTCAAACTGTGCCAATTGTTCGGCTTTTCTATTTTTCATGCTTTTGATTAAACTGTGAACTATGCTTTATATTGTCTTGAAAATTCATTTGAAGAACTTCTATATATGTTGGATGCAAGTTTGCTTACCTAGATCATGTCTAATGACTCTTCTTGGCAGTGAGAATATATGCAATATTATTTTATGTCAATAAATGAATTGTCTATGCTATAATTTTAAGTCTCTGATGTTTTGGAATACAACACCATTCAGGCCCTTAAATCTATGATTTATCATGTCCATCATCAAATCTTGGCGCATCGCCTTAGGTTAGACTTTACTTTATTATATCTGCTTCATTTTCCCTTTCAAACCCGGCTTCTCTAAAAATCTGGAGGTTACTCAGTTTAGCGCAAAAGGTCTCCCTTAAACTAAGTTTCCCATAAGACTTTGTTACCTCGTCAAATTTTGGTGTCAACAGTTTGTTCTTTTTTTTGGCACGCCTAGTGGGACAGAGCTTAATGAAATTGTATTGTAGAAGGGTATATGAGCCTTTGGCCTGTAACTAGATCCCAAACTGCAAGTAACCCAAGTTTACTAGTACCTCCACTAGGGACAGTCCAGGTCGTTAATCAGTTGATAACCGTTCCATTCTCACCACCCTTTCCTCTCACCATGTTGTCAGCCACCAAAAAAAACTACGTAGCATGGGATGCCGGAAGTCCCCTGGTAGCCCCGATAGCGCCTGCCGTCTAGGGCGCTATCTAGGTTTCAGCCATGAAAGTTATTCCCAAATTTTTCAGAGACAGCTCAAAAACGCCAATAGAACATTTGCAGGATGTGGTGGACGTATGTCTAGTACACAATATTACAGCACAAAATGTAGCCCTGAGGCTCCTCGCCGCGTCTTTCAAAGGCAAGGCTCTGGATTGGTACCAAACATTGACTCCTAATTCAATTCGTACCTGGGATGAGCTCGGAGATCAATTCTATGAAAGGTTCTCGAATGACAGAGATCGTTTTTCATTGTATTATCAGCTATTCATCATAAAATGAACCCCCCAGGAGGCTCTGACAAACTTCAATGCCCAATTTCACACAAATTGGCAGAGGATCCCTATTACCATCTGCCCGACTCCCGAGTTGGCCTTTATATTTTATCTAAAATCCATCAATTCTGACATTTCCACGATGATCAAGTCTTTGGGAGGAGCTACTCTACTAGATGCTTATGGTACTGCTATCAAAGCTAAGAATCATTTGATAGATTGCGGAAAATTGTCTCCTCAACCTATTATGCTGATATTTCCTAAAATATCGATCTCCGCACAAGAGGTCGCGTCGACTAGTGCACCCGCAACTTCCCAGTCAATGTACTCATATGTGGCTGCCCCTGAAAATGTGGCTTCTACATCAGGATCTTCCAAGGATGAAATAAGCGACCTCAAGGAGATGTTGTGAACCATGGAAAATGACATAACGAATCTTAAGCAGAACCAAGGAATGCCCCCGCGGCCCGCATATCAAAACTATCAAGGCGGGCGGTCTACTTATCAGCAAAATCAATATCAAGGTGCACCTCGCACTAATCCACCAATGTTGACTGCAAACCAAATGGTGTCGGTGCCTTCCCCGCTAATGAGCACGTTGCCAAGCTCGAGTAGGGAATTAATCGTAGGGTAGAACAACCTTATTGATGACATCAATCCATGGTGTTTCCCCTACAACGATACGCATATGCCCCAGAACTATCTGTGTGGCAACCTACAACAGAAGGTAGTGAAGCAACGCAGCCAAGGCACGACAACAAAAAATGGAGGTTATGTATATGCCTCACCACAAATGGAGAGTGCGGTCCTTACCGCACAAATGCAAGGAATGTCTTTAGAACAAGAATCAGATATTGCTCCTGATCATGCACTTTTCTCCTAGATGGAAGAAGAAGAAACGGTGTTTGCTAATGATGCATTCATATCTAAAACACCGCAAGTGCAGTCTGATTATAACACGCGCTCAAAGAGGAGATTCACCAATGAGCCAGTTGTTTCACATTTGGAAAGTCCGCAACTCAAAGGTGTGTCCGATCAAATTCCCAGTGCTTCAACCATCCCTTCATCTTCTCAACCACATAAGGAAATTATTATAGCAAGAACCAAGGAGCAGAAATCTCCAATTTTTCCACCTTTTAATGTGGTAGAGCAATTAAAGAAATCATCCGCTAATGTGTCTTTGTGGTACATTCTAGCTATCCCAGAACAGAAGACGCTATTACAGAAGGAACTTCTAGAAGAGATCAACCCGGCATCAACAGAGCCGTCTGCCAGTGCAGAGGTTGTTTGTCACATACCGCCAGCAAAGGTTCTTACAAACAATACAAAGGAATCTCCTGCCGAGGATAGAAGTAGGTCAAAACCCTAGCCCTTCTTCTTGACTCTCATTGTAGGAAAGAAGCTATTACACAATGCTATGATTGATTCTAGCGCTAGTACAATGGTTATGCCTAAACAGATAGCCAAAGCTTTGGGACTCAGCTACGAACCTATGAAAAGAGGGTTGATGCTGCTTGATGGAAATAAAGTTGAGACCATAGGTGTCATCAAATCGCTTCCTTTAACTCTATTTGCTTGCCCTAGTATCACAATCCCACAGGACACAGTGATCATAGATATTCCTCCTATGTTTGGTTTCTGTCTATCCCGAGAATTTACTTCAAAGGTGGGTGGATACCTGTCCTTGGATTGGTCACATCTGATACTTAGGACCAAGCACAACACAAAAATGAAGATAGAATCGGAGGCTCTACATTCTGAACATGTGGCAGATGAGGCCTTGATCAATTTTGAAGCCACGCATACCTCTATCACCAAGCAAGAAATGTATTGCGTTGATTTGCTAGAAGAAGAGAAGGTGAGCGGAGATTGGAATGATAAAGAAGATGCTCTGTTGAGTGAACACATAAACAATGATCCTTTTAGAAATTATCATGCTATAGGATTGGGCACGTATGTAATTTATGATGAAGACTAGGTGCTTCCAAGGGTTGCCAAAGAATCCGAAGGTAACCAGGAAAATGAGCTATGGACACTATACTTTGACGGAGCAAGAAGCAAAGTAGGTGTTGGAGCAGGGGTATATCTAATATCCCCACAAAATAAAAAATGGTTGAGGCCTTTCTGCTTTCATTTCGCCTATTCAAACAATGCAGCTGAATATGAAGGGTTAGTCCAATAAGCCTTGCGGAACGAATGAGAATTAAGCAATTAATTGTGTTTGGAGATTCTGAACTGGTAGTGTGATAGGTTGAATATATGTGTTAGGAAATGAGCAGCAAACTAAAGAGTACAAATAAACACCAAAACAACCTACACCTCAAGATTAGCCTAAGTTGGAATCAACACAAGATAAAAGTAACAAATGGAACATTATACCTTGTCTTGAATCGATCCTTTGGTTGGCCCTTCGATCTTTGATGTGTATGCTCCTTGGATGGCACAAGATGCAAGCTAAATGATTGTGTGAGGATGGATGGAAATTTATAAAAGCATGAAAATGGCTAAGTGTAGATTGAGAAAATAAAATTGCAAGAGTTTGGCTAGCAAAATGATCTCCTCCAAAATGAGAGAAAAGAGGGGGTATTTATAAGAATTTTGAGAATTTCTAGAAGAGATGGATGGCCAAGATTGAGCCACCAATGATCAAGATGTAGGGCTAAGGTGAGTTGAGAACTCACAAACCCTCACATCTTGACATGTGGCATGTGATATAGCCCTAAAAGGTGAAGTGGACATGAGGTGGAAGAATAGTACATGACATGGAGGGGGGTACAAAGTACCTTGGGATTGGACAAGATCTCCTCATAAAGGAGGTCCTTGTCCCCATGTGGGTGAGAGGACATGTGAGGAATTAAAAATTCCTCAAATATTCTCATGGGGAGATGGGAAAGAATAAAGAATAAGTAGAGGACATGTGGGAAGAAGTGAAGGAATTAAAAATTCCTTTTGGGTGCATTGGGGGATTAAAAGGTGAATTAAAAATTCACATGGGGAAGTGGAGTGCCTTGCCCAAAAGGAGAAAGCCTTTAATAAGGTTGACTTAAGGACACATGCCATAAATGGGAAGAGGATTAGGTTTGGCTAACCATATGATTAAGGTTGTGCAAGTACTAATTTGATGGACTAATGACTTATTAGAAGCAAGTGGGAGATTATGGAGGATGTGACCCTAATGATGATTAAGGGTGTGCACATGCTAACCATAGTCAATTAGAAGAAGATGAAGGAATTAAGATGGATTAGAGACCAACTTGCAAAAGTTGGAGGATGTGACAATGAGAGAGAAAAGAGGAATAAAAAAATGAATTTTAATTCCAAAAGGGGATATGGCTAAATAAAATAAAATGGTGTATTTATTTAATTTAGAGGAGGAAGAGGGGTTGAGTATTTATTAAATTAAATACTTTATGGACCCTATGTAAGATGCAAGGTATTAATTAAACAAATGATTTAATTAATATTAAAAGAGGGGATAAGCAGCTAGATGAATAAGAAGACGTCTTTGATCATATGGAAGTGGTCAAATTAGATGTCTATAAGTAGTTAACCAGGTTTGAGGAATTTCTATAGCAAAGAATGTTCGCATGAGATCCTATCGACACTGAGTCTGGGACCTGATTGATAATTTTGAAGCTTTCAACATCCAGACTGTTCCCCGAAGACAAAATAGCGATGCAAATCGCATGGCTATGATTGGTGCTCAGTTTAATCATGTTTCTGACCTACTTCATAACGAGCATTAAGAATAAGTGCTAGTATGACCAGTGATCCCCAACAATGATCAAAGTTGGCAAGTCTTTGAAAGCGACAAACACATTGCCTCGTTTATCCAGCACTTAGGGGAGTTCGCTGATTAGCTTCAATCAAAGATTGTCAAGGCTTATGAAGGACAAATTATGCAGCTCAAATCTAATAAACTCCCGAAAGGATTGGTTACTCTTGAAAAAAAATTCGATTGTGATGATGCCCGAAATGATAAGCGGAAGTTCGTGGCAGAAAAAAGTGATCATGAGGACCTTCGAGTCTTCAATGGTAGGAATCTCCAAGTCGGAAAAAATGTCCCACACCATTATAAGGAAAGGCTCATCAGTTTCTGCGAAAAAATATAGAGTAGTGGCCTAGTCCTACGATGATCTGGAGGGTTATGATCCTGACATCATTCAGCACACTATTGAGCTAACAGAAGGTGCAAAACTAGTCAGACAAAAACAGAGGCCAGTGAATCCTAAAATTGAGGCCCTAATTGCACAGGAGCTAACCAAGCTCATTGAGTCATGCATGGTCTTCCCAATCAAACATAGTACTTGGGTATCAAATTTGGTCCCAGTCTGAAAGAAGAATGGGGATATCCGCTTGTGTGTGGACTTCTAAGACCTGAACAGAGCATCTATGAAAAACCACTATATGTTGCCTTCTATAGAGTCAATCCTACAAACTGTGGCAGGATCGGAAATGTTCTCTCTATTAGATGGTTTCTCCGGCTATAACCAAATCCGAGTTAAAGAAGAGGATCAGCAAAAGACTACGTTCACCACAAAGTGGGGAACATTTGCATATGCTAAAATGCCTTTTGGTTTATCCAATGTAGGGGAAACATTCCAGCAGGTGATGGATGTTGCATTCAGCGAACTAATCAATAAGTTTATTCTAATCTATTTGGATGACCTTATTGTGCTCTCTAAATCTAAGGATGATTATTTTGACCATTTGGAATTAGTTTTTCAAAAGTGCCAAGAGTTCGGAGTTTCCCTAAATCCAAAGAAATGTGTATTCGGAGTGTTGCAGGGTAAGCTATTGGGACATGTGTCTAGAGAAGGTGTTTCAATTGACCCCAAATGAGTAAAGGCTATCAAAGAGCTTCCCATTCCGGTAAATAAGAAAGGTGTCCAGTCTTTCCTGGGAAAAGTAAATTTCATCAGCAAGTTTATTTCTGATTTCGTGGGAATGATTAGGCCGATCACCCTAATGCTCGGGAGGATTTTGAAAAATCAAACATTCAAGTGGACAACCGAAGCTCAGGAGGCTTTTGAAAGGGTCAAGGAAGCTATTTCCACAACCCCGATGCTAGTTAATCCAGATCAATCCAAATATTTTATAATGTATGCTTTCAGTAGCAAGTCTAGTATTGCTACTGTTCTAACCCAAAAGAATAATGAAGAAAAGGGGGAACATCCATTGGTGTTCTATTCACGAACCCTAAAGGAATATGAGGCGAATTATAATTTTGTCGAAAGATAGGCCTTTGCAATAGTAAAGGTACTTAAAAAATTTTGCCATCTAATTTCCTACAACAAGGTGTTGGTATATGTTGTACATTCTAGTGTGCGTGAATATATCATGGAGGGGGAGATCATAGAAAAAAGGGCTAATTGGATCACCAAGATCCTTGAATACGACATTGAAGTCAAGCCTACTAAGACTATTAAAGGAAGAGGACTGTGTGAGTACATGGCATAGAACGAGGAAGTACCTGTTGCAGAGGAGCAACTAGAGCTCGTCTTGATAAATGAATCAGAATCAAAAGGCAGCTGGCTGACCGATAGAATGAGGTTCATGCAAACTAGAAAGTATCTGCCAGGCCTCTCATCCCAAAAAAGAGGTATTACCGGCTGCATAATTGCGGATATACACAAATAGAAGGAGTCCTTTTCAAAAGGAATTTCAATGGTGTTCTCCTACGATACGTTACTTCAGAGCAGACGAAGAGGATCCTCGACGCTGGGAAGCCATATTTCAAAATTTACAAGCATATTGAGCTATTATATATACGATAGCCTTTTGTCAGGCTTATATACAGCTATGGGTGGGTATTTTGAGCAGCAAGTAGGGAGACATTTTGAGCAACAGGTAGGGTTTTTTTCATCCAAAGGCATGGCTGGCAACAATTGACGCATTAACTGCAGCGTCCACTTCTTCCTCATCCACGGGTTCTTCGGCAGCATTGGCAGCATCATTTGGCACAACCGCCATTGGTGGGGAGAACACCAAGGTCCTGAAGTCAGTATACCAGCCTACGTCGTAGAAAGGTATCACATTGTAGCTTTGAAACAAGAAGTGTAGGGCCTACGTAACCCTTTGTTGGTGTTGGTCGCGAGTTTGTAGGCGGAATCTGCTGAGGAACGACAGCCAAACAACAACGGCTTCTTCCTCAATGAAGCAACATAAGTCGCTGGCTGACGGAAGACCTACCCCATAGGCAACATGAGCAACGACCTCACCGAGACCATTCAAGTATTTTTTGGGGAAGATTTATTTAACCAGCTTCAAGATAAATGGTTAGGGAACGCTAATGTCCAACATGGACGCTACAAAGTGGGAGCATATGTCGGTGTTCACCTGATACTTGTCCTCATATTCTATATAGTCTTTTCCTAAAACCCACTTTATGGCTACCAAGACCAGAGAATGCTTATTCTTGGTCATCCTTTTTAGTCTCCTAGTTGAAATCTCCCCTAGGAATGTCATCTACGACTTATACAAGGTCAGGCAAACTAGAGTATCCATGGCTCTGACACTATCCCTAGACTTCTGAGCTAATGTCGGAACTTATCTACCACCTAGCCTATGAGAGGGCTTGCTTAAGACTCTGCTACTGACCTATCACTTCTCAAATGCTAAGTATGTTTTCCTTACTACTTATTGTCCTATTTATAGAAAATTGACAAGACGCATGCTAATCCGCTTTGAAAAAATGTGATATTAAGCTTGTTGCTAACTTGAAAGGCGTGCCTACATTTGCTCACATTTCTGGGCCAGTTGCATCTGTGATAACACGGATCAATGCATGCTTGATTAAATGGAGCTGATTAATTAGCTTTAAAAAAGTGGTGCCCGTTGGTAGTGAGACGTATGGCCGTAGGCTATTGTGTCATCTCTCAAGCGCATCCCAGAGCCCAAGGTGATATTCATATCTTTTCAGGCTGTGATCGTTTGCTTGGCATAATCATTTCGGTCGGGATATTAATTGCCAGCGCATGCTAACGCAGGGTTAGCAAGCATATTTCTGGCTCAAGTTCCAAGGAGATCACAACATATCACACAATTTCCAAATGCAATAATGAACTCCGGCCGCCTCGAAATAGAAATCAGTTCATTTTGCACGATTTGCAAAATTAACAGTACATGCCGAATTAAATGTAAAATAAATGCTTTCGCCTACCACCTTGAGAAAGGTTGCTATTATTGCATGAAAAGGCTTAATATTTCAAAGTCTTTTCACAAATGCCAAGAATAAAAAGTGCAGAGTTGTTTTCTTTCTATGTATCTAGAGCCGAGCATAGTCGTAGCTAACCAGGAACTTGCAGAAATCTTCAGAAAGAAAAATGTCAGAATCTTCATCTTAGCCAATGCAGGAAGAAATTATCCAGGAGCTATTTACGGCTATTCATTCTTCAATAGAGGTATATGTCTATGAGAATGTGGCGTACGCTACGCCTGGTATACCCAGCAGGCCAAGGAGAGCCTACACAGAAGAGCTAAATAGACCCAAGAATTGGAGAAACCAGAAAAAGGTTGAAGAAAAATGGGACAATATCTACAACTCAAGGCTTGCGAAAAACCCTAAGTCCCTCAGAGAGGCAGCTTGTGCAAGGTTATCGGCACCAAAGGCAGATCAATCTACGATGAATAGAGTTTGGTATAGTGGTCTCCCTCAATACATGGTCCCACTAGTGCACTATTTCCTAGAGGTTGTTGATGCTGCTATCCAGCATTATAATCCTGATACCCACTACATTCAAGGCCGTAACTTAAAGGTTCATATCACTCCAGAGGCCATCTGGCATATGTTATGTATCTCGGACCCAAGTAAGAGGAAGGAAAATATTGAGACCTTTCGCCCAAGCAAAGGAGAGAAAATATGGAGGAAGATGAAAAATAGCTTAGAGTTCTTGTTAGAGGAGACTGGTAAGAAAGACATCCCAGCCACTAAAGCGCCAAGTATTTCGTTGTCGAGTGGTGTGTTTCGCGACAATCTTTAGGATGCAATGTCCATGCTAGCCTTTGTATGCGGCTGAGACTCTGATGAGAAGATAGAGACCTTTCAACTGAGATCGACAATACAAATTTGCAAGTAGCATGAACTCTTCTGGTATGATTTTGATGGGTTTATGGTTGAAGAAATGAAACAACAAATTGAGAATTATCAGGCGGAGAAAAAATTAGGTTTTTTTCCTTCTTGGTCCACATGTTTCTGCATCAGAACCCATATTTCTTCACCCGGTATTTTCTACTATCAATTTTTGATGAGCAAAATAAAAGGAAGTTGGTGTCCACATGAACGCCTTTTCTTTCCGCATCATAGGATTATTATGTATTTGAAAACTATTCCATAGCCCTGATCTTGAATGATTTGATCAAAGAGGGTGATATTATGCGGCTCGATAAGGAGCAGGCCGGATTTATGCAAAGCTTTACCCCTGCTTGTGACTGGTTCTTGGGAAAAAAATTTACGATCCTTCGAATGTGGGGCTTTACTGGTAAACCTTTCCTACTCCCAGTCTGTGTCACAGATAGAGTGCTCATGCTGGAAATGTTCTGACAGGTGTGTATCATTTATTTTACTTTCTGTAGCATTGGAAAGGTCAAGAAGAAGGGATTCTTCTCTTATTCGAAGAATTTCAAGTCGTTAACTCTACTAAAGAAGTAATCAGACCAGTTGTTAGAGGAAAAGTTGGCATATCTGGGGTTGGTACTGGTAAATGATAAGTAGGAATACAACCCTTTCGATGACTTGTCAGAGCCACATATGAGGGTTACCCATGTTCCCCGACCATACTGGGAGAAGCAGCATAACCTGCGAGCAGACAAAGATGAGTATTTTGTTGAATTGGCGCAAATCCCTACGCCGAACACCAAAGGCCCATGGCACAAGTTCTACTTTCCTATGGTTGTGGCTCAGGATACTGTCCCCATGGAGTGCGGCATGTATAACAGGTTAAGGATGAAGAATGGAGTGAGGAGAAAATAAAGGCTTTTTGGAAGTATCGCCAAAAAATTGCACAATTGGATGCTCCTTACAATCAACTAAGGGATGACCAGGAATTTGAAAGGTGGTGGAAGGGGAGCCATCATAGCCCAAGCTCTAGTATTAATAGGAGCGAAAAGAGGGAGGAATTCGAGGAGCAGGAGGAGGAAGCGGCGACATCGGCTTCCTCTGTGCAAAAGGAGAAAGTCTCCAGACAACCCATCTACATCGCCATAAACATACGTTTTAATATATCAAGGGGCTCGCATACACTCACTTGGGCTGCTAAACCAACCAGGCTATCATTTCAGTAGAAGGAGATGACTTCCAAAGCTAGTGAAATTCTACCTGTGAAATGGCAGCGTATTATTGGAGAGGGTTCGCAAGAACCCGCCAGAGGAGGAGTACTAGCTGCTAGTCAGGAACCGGAGGTTGCGAGGGAGTCTCTGATGTTTCAAGAAGCACCAACAACCAATCAAAAGGTACAATTCACTCCTTCTTCTCTTTCATCTCATTCCTTGGTATCTGCCCCTACCTCACTGGCGACCCCTGCCATAGGTCCTAGCCCTCTACCTTTTGCTTTTGGTCTGACTTATTCGATTGGATTCGCCCAATTTTTGCAGGCCCACCCACTCATAATTACTCCTCTGCGTATGCTTACGCTTGCCACTACCGCTCAAACCTTCCTCACCTCGCTTTCGGAAGGCATTCCCCCTATGAGTTCCCATTCTTTTTTCACTATGATTACAGATCCTCTTCCATTGCAACAAGTTAACACCCCGTTAACAACTCCCCCTTTCTAGCTAATGAGCCTTACAGCTGATTCCCTAGTTCAGCCACTACAAATGACTAGCCCTGTTGTTAGTTCTCAAACCAAACTATGGAACATGCCTCACTTCTCTCCACAAACTATCACTCTCTAGAAGAAACAAATGCCCGCGCCTATGAAGGTTACCTATCCATATGCCCTGCCTTTTGGTGCTCCTTTCGCAGGTGGGCTAGTTTCATTACCAGCTGAATTCATAGGACAGATAGATTGCGGAAAGGAGGAACACACGAATAGAATGAGGAAATGCAAGGCGAAGGATGGCAGTGTTTCTACCGAGCCAAGAGTACAAGCTCTATACGATGAGGCCCGACAAGAATTGAAGTTCGCGACCATGTACCCGAGGGTAAGCAAGCCGTAGGGAGAAATGCAACCAGAAGACTATGAGATATATGCGGTCAGACTCAATGTGAAGGTATCCTGACCATAGGATAAAGTTGAAATCATGGAGGAAATGCAACAGGTAGTCACTTCTGACTTCCTCAAAACTAGTCACCAGCTAAAGAAGAAAGATGAGCAACTCAAGGCAACCAGGGAAGGGTTAGTTTTCTGGAAAGGAAGGAGAAATCCTTAGAGGCAGATATTGTCTGCATGACTAAAAGGACGCTGACAGTAGAGGATGAGAGGAACAAGCTTCAAGGAAAAATTGTGTAGACTCAGGTTGCTGACCCTGGCATAATAAAAGAGCTACAAAGGAAGAACCAGGAGGCGGAGCAAAATCTAAAACTAAAAGATGAAGAGATGGAGCGCCTCCGCCTTGAGCATAGTCAAGGGATGGCACAAAAAAGGGAAGAGTTGGAATGCCAACAGGCTCAATATGATCAAAGAATAAAAGAGAAAGAGGTCAAATTTAAAGGCCTAAAGGCTCAAATAGAGGAAGAGCTCTGAGAGACAAAGGCTTCTCTAGAAGAGCACTTAGCAAATCACTCCCGAGCTGAGCAGACTTGGAATAAAGAAATGAGCAACTATGCGGAGCAGCTAGTGTCTAAGAAAAAAGGAAAAAGGTAGAATTGGTTGAGGCCATTATTTCAAGAGACACGGAGATTACTTCGCTTAAAGCCTCTCCTACCTTCCCCTACACAACCCGATATCATTCCGATGGTTAAACAATTATACATTTCTCACTGGGAGAAAATCAAAACCTTTTGCCTAACACTATAGCCTACCCTTCGATTTATCAACAAGGCATCAAAGCTCAGCCAGGAGGCCCATGATACGATTGAGTAGTTCCCACGATTCATCTTGGAGAAGGTTCTTGTTATGCCTTGCATAACCACCCCATTTTGTTTTGTGTTGGAATAAAAATGGGTCCCCCTTTTTTGTCTTTTGTTTTGGATGTATTTGGTTGTCTGGTTGGGTCTTAGGAGCTCTTTTTTTTTTTGCTCTTAAGTCTGTCTTTTGTTCTGTCAGAGGCGGGTCCAGGACTAAATCAAGACATGGAACCATTTCAAGGTTCCTAGATTGGATACAGTCCCGACTCTGACTCCGCCTTCTCTTTTATGTCATTTTTGTTGTATTCATTGTTTTTTTACTAACACTTTGGTTTGTTTGTCCTTCTGTTAGTCGTTTCCTTTCATTTTGTTTGTTTTCTCTCGCGGGATCGGATCCGGGATTGGAACTCAAACTGGGAAGTTTAAATTTTCCATTTTTGTATTCCTGTCCCGACTCCACTTCCGCTTTATTTTTCTTCCTTGCTCTTTGTTGTTCGGACCGAGTTCGGTGTTCACTCCAGTCCCGCTTCCCTTGTTCTTTTGTTGTTCCTTGCTTTTGTCGGGATCGCAGACGGAATCAAAATGGAACTTTGAACTTTGTAAAAGTTTCATTCCGGTTTTCTTTCCGATCTCGTCTCTATCTTCTTCGTTGTCTTTGGTCGGTCTTTTGTCGGGACCGGAGCCGGGGTTGGAAATGGAATATGGAACTTGGTTTAGTTTCTTTATCTAATTCCCGTCCCGGATCCGTGTCTGCCTTCCTTTTGATGTTCTGTTGACTTGACTTAACTGCTTGTTTGCGTCGCTAGCTCTGCCCCCGATCTACCCCATTTATGGAATTACATGCAACATGTTCACACGTGCAAATTATTGATTAAAGTTGTAATTATGCTTAAACCGCCTCATTATTATTATTATACGAAGTATTTGAGCAAATTACGGCCAGGAAACTCTTCAGAGAATTGATTTGATCATGGGGGTGAATTGCAGAGAAAATCTTGGCGAATTTCCGTTCAGTCCTAAGGAGTGTTTTCGAGATAGGTTTCTTTTGCTTTTCTTTCTTGTGTTTGTTTTTTCGCTTGTGTCATTTTGCATTTTCACAGGAGGGTTTTTCCTGTGAATTTCTTCACTTGGTCAATGTTTCTTTCTGTTCTTTTTGTTTATGTTTGGTTCTTTTCTTTTTTTTTCGTCCCGTTCTGTTTCATTGGGTTGGTCTTTCTCTCATTGTCTTTCTTGTTTTTGTCATTTTGTTCTATTGTCGCTTTCATGACAAGGTTTGTTTGTTGTGCTCTGGTTTTGACTGGGGTTGCGATTTTTGAAGGGTTTTCCTTGCTTGGCTAATGCTTTTCTATTTTGAAACCCTGTTCTGGTTTTATCACTTTGGTTTCGAGTTCTTCATACCGATTTCTCCTTGTGCCCTAGTTTCTGGAAATAGGGTAGTGGGCTAGTTAGGGTTTTGCAATTTTGGTTGTTCATGGGTTTTTATGACTTCTATACGGAAGGGTTGTTGGTGGTCTAAATTAGGCCTTTGCTAGTTTCTGTTGGGGCCCATGTGACCTAGGGTTTGGGGCCCATGTGACCTTGTTTTGAAGGCTTGTCATTGGTTGGTTTTACTCGTTCTCGTTCTTCATTATAATGACTATCTTTACTCTAGTTGAAAGGGGGTTCAGGGAGAAGGTTGAACTTAGTAGTTGTCTTTTGTTTCTGGTTTGATTCTTGTTCCTGGCCCCGACTCCGACTTTGTCTCTGATCCATTCCCATTCATCTTTATGATGTCAGTGTCTTTACTCTGTCGAAACTGGGTCCGGGGAGGAATCTGAACTTGGTAAGCATGTTTTAGTTCCCGTCCCAGTCCTACTTCCGAGCATGTTTTGGTTCCCATCCCAGCCCCGCCACACATTGTTAAACATTGTCTATGCCTGATGCTTCTATTGTCCCGCCTCCAATAAAGGCATAATTGGACCAAGTGTTATCTTAGGAGGATGGAGCAATGAGGTTATGATTGGCTAACTTAGATGCTTTGTTCATCTAATACAGGAAATTACTGTAGGTAGAAGATGCTGGGAATATCAGATGAGGCCTCTCAAAGGATCCAACCAGGGGAAACTTCATGGCAGGGATCTAGGCCAAAGAAGATCAAAGTGGAACAGCTCCCATATACCTTGAGATGTAAGCACAAGGAGGCCGTCCTAACAGCTAGCAAAATTGATTCTGATTGGACTGACATCACTGACACCAATTTGGGTCCTTTCAACTATGAAGAATTGCTTGAGGAGACTTTCATTGAGGAGCAGGTCACACCAAGGACAGAAAGGATTGTTCAATCTGGGTTGGCACATGTTGCACTCTTCCCTCTATCTGTTTAATGCCCGAAGTTGATTCTTGCAGTAGCTGGAGCATATAACCCTGCTACCAGGTAGTGTGTGGATGTGAAGGGCAATGTCATTATTGACTTCACACCCCCAATGATCAAATTTTTGTTTCATATGCCTGATCCCAAGAATCCTAGACAACTAAATGAGGCAGAGGCTCTGAAGCTTTACAGTGATAACAAGGAGAAGAATATACTCTACATGAATAAGACTTGGATGAGAGTGGAGAAGAAATCTCTAACCAAGCTTCTAGACCAGCCTAAGAGGGTGGATTTTAGTAAAGAAATTGGAGATATAATCATGTTCTTGTCTAGGGTGTTTGGGAAGAGGGATACTTCACTATTTAAGGAATGGATGTTTCATTTTATCCAAGCTATTTTGGATGGGAGGCAACAATTTGATTGGTCAATGATAGTGTCTGATAGCATTCACAATCAGATGATAAGGGTGAGAGAAACCAAGCGTTTCTTTATGACCTCCTATGTAGTCTATGCAGCTGCCCGAGAGGGGATCTTTCCTGGACTTTGAACAATGGGTATATTGGGAGAAGCCCAAGGACAAAAGAAGGTGTGGGAGAATTATGACCAGCTCACCTTGTAGGAATTTGAGCAATATTATAGAAGGGTAAATGATGCCTTTCTTTATGTCATTATCAATAAACTTAATGGTGATGTTGGGTATAGACTTAGCAGGGAGGTAATGGCTTTTGTGAATGAATGGGGACATTGGTTTATCCAGTACCCCACATTCACTTACTTCAGGTTAGTAGGCTTTGATGGTCATCCCCATTTGCTACCCAGGTGTTGTGGTGATAGAATCATCTTAATGGAATATATTTATCAAGCCTTGGCTATAAACCTCCAGTTTAGCAACAAACATAAGACTGCCTGCCACAAGTTTCCAATGAAGCTAGGAGCCTTTTGATGTCCACACATTCAGGCTGGTAAGGTTGTTTGTGATGAATTAATTTATCTGAGGTTGGGCTTGTACACTGCTAGGAAGTACTATGATCTAAAGCACAAGATGAGGGCTTTGCTCCCCAGTGTCTTTGAAAAGAACTTCAATATATTGGAAGATTTTTGGGAAGACTTGCAAGATGAGTATGATCTCAGGAAGAGGAATTATGAAAGGATATCTATCCCGCTCATGATTGAGTTTGGGATAAAGGAAGTCATTCCTGATACATTATCTGATGATGGGATAGTTTTGGATCCCAGATATGATGCAGATAATATTGGAACTAAGGATCTTGATCCAATTGGTTGGAGTGCAGATGAGGCAATTGATATAATATAGATTGCTAGACCAGTGCTCGATAGGAGTATACAATGGGTAAGTTTAAGGGTTAATCAGGTCGAGGCATCATCATCTAAGAAGAGGAAGGTCGGTACCACCCAGGGGTACAAAAGGGTAAAAAGAAGGGTGGCGCCTAAGGAACCCTTAGAGTTTTTTCCTTCTAAGCAGCAAGAAGATGAGGAGGTTCCTTAGGACTTTTCAGAGGTGCATGAAGATGAAACAACTGCTGAGGGAGCTGTTTCTACATCCGCTGCAAAAGAGGTACCTACTCATCCCTTTGATACACAGGATTTAGGTCATGAATCACCAATGGGAGCTCTTCATGGCGAAGCAGAAGCCTTGAGGAAAATGGAGGATGAGGTGGAGATACATAATATAGAAATAGATTCAAAAAAGACTCCCTCGGATAAAGAGCATCATGTATCAACATCTTTGGATATGACAGATGATGCAGGCATTGAACACATGTTGACTGAAGAGGATCATTGGAAACTCTTTGAGGAGGCAAAAAGAGAAGTTGATGCTAAAGTAGAAGCTGAGGCATCAACTAAGATACAAGAAGAAGGGGCAAGAGCACAATCTGAGTTGGCGGCCAAGCAAAAGGAGTTAGAAGATAAAGTGAAGGCCGATGAGTTAGCTCAACAGCAACAACAAAAGGAGCAAGAACTCAAACTTCAAAAAGAAAGGGATAGGTTGGTATTGCAGCAGAAAATTCATGATCTTGAAGAGGAAAAAGCTCAGCAAAGAAGAGAAAAGGAAGTTGTTGAAGCTAAACTCAAGGAACAAAAGGAGGCCTATAGAAAGAGGGAAGAGCAAGAATGCCTGAAAAGGGAAAAGGAGGCTGCTGAGATGGCTGAACATGTAAAGAAATCCAAGGAAGCATGGGATTATGTTGAAACATTGAAAAAGCAGTGAGATGAAATGTTAGAGAAGAAGAAAAAAGAAGAAGAATGCTTAAGGCAGGAGCTGGAGGCTAAGAGGCTACAAGATCAAAAGGATAGAGAGGAAGCAGAAAAGCTAGCACTGGAAGGGGAGCAAAGTGATCAACAAAATGTGCAGGAGGTTGATTCTCAACCAAAGCTTACATTGTTGCAACCCCTATCTTCCACCACTATTGCTTCCTCTTCAGCCCAGGCAGCCACTACCCCTATTGCTCCTACTTGGCTAAAATTGGATTTGGAGAGAAAACAAGTTGTTCAACCACCACCGTTGAACTGGGAAGAAGTGATGAAATAAATTGGGAAAGAGAAGCCAAAGAAGAAGTCCCGGGTTCTTCACTCCACTAGGCTCACTGAGGCTGGAGAGATCATTGTTGAATGTGCCATTCCTGTAATGGAAAAGAATCTCGATGACATGCAAATGACTGATTATCAGTTGGGAGCGGTAAATTTGGGAAAGCCTACAAGGAATCAACAAATGAGCTTGATTGATATTGTGGCCTCTTCGACCAAAACCTGGATGATCAAGGACAAGCAAAGGAAAGATGAGATTAAGGCTCAATTGGATCAGCTTCATGGTTTCTTGAAGGATGTTTCTAGTCCCATTTCTCAACATGCTGCACCTTCTAAATTCCCAGTCTTGTTAACAAAGAGGGAAGTTGATGATTTGATTCAGATGAAAAGCAAGGTGGGAATGATGGATAAATGGTTGGATAAGCTCAATCGGGAGGTTGATGATATTCTTGTTGAAGGCTCTAAGATTCATAAAGTTGCTCTCAAGTTAGCAGAAGATCTAGATCAACAAGGTAAGGATTTGGACAAGCAAGATGGTGAATACAAGGAATATGTTAAAAGACTGAAGGATATTAGCAAAGTGCCCAAATCTTCCTTGTTAGAATATTCAATTCTTGAGCAAGGTAACGAAGATTTTATGGAAAAGACTGCAAGTATCATAAGATACAAATCTAGAGTTATGCATGGACAGCAGGAAGAAGTCTGAGAAATGAGCAAGGACTTGCATCAACAAATGGTTAAGTTTGAGGCAGTGGTAGCCATTATAATCAACATAGATTCCTCAAACAAAGAAGGCCTATCTTTGGATAAACTAAGGGAGAAATGGAGGGGCAGGTTTGAGGAAATCATGCAAAAGGGAGATGATGAGGAGAGTTTATTACTTGATCAGTTTATGGATATTTGGGAAGAGATAAGAATTGCCAGAAAGGAGCTGATCAAGCTAAAGGAGATGCAAAGTTTGGTTTCTGCGGAGTTTAAAAGAATCAAATTTGAAGGTGACTAGTTGGATGGCCCAGATTTGGATACTCTTTAGCAGATATTCTCTAGTTACGACGAGTACATTCAGGAGCATTCAGTGAAAAAGTAATTGACTCTCGGTGTCATACTCCATTTGTTCTTCTCCCCTTTCTGTGGATGTTGACATAAGCTCTACTCTAAGTCTGATCCGTGTACTTCATCTTCTTCTTGAAGTATCATATTCTCCTTCTTACAATGATGTAATCAGCCTTGAAAAGGGGTTCTAAGGTTCACTTCTATGTTTAGTTCCGACCCCATGAATTGTGGATCTGGATTAATGATTGAGAAATTCGTGCATGTGGCACTCTATATGTACTATTAGAATCTAATTTGTAAAGGTCGGTGAATTGAAGAAAGATTAGCCACCTGAGAATAGAAGATAAAAACTAGATCTAGGATTTTAATGTTTTAGAAGGATACTCTGAATAGTTTAGTAAAAAAAAGGCTCGGTTTTACAAGTTCTCATATGTTTTCATGTCAAGACTTTTAAAGTTTGGATCCATTTTTGGATAAGGTTAATGATATATGATTAATCCATACGCCAGGGTTTTGTTGTGCTTAATTGTTCTTTATTTGATGAAAATCAATAGAAGGAACTAGATTCAAGGTCATATCATTGGATTATCTGTGAATTAGATTGTTATGGTATTTCATTTGATCTGTGTTTTGAATGATGAGTGAATGATTTGTTAGAAGTGAGGTTAGTGAACGTTGATGATATCTAAATTAGCATTATGGATGTATGCAGTAGCGTAGTTGATTTTATGGATTGCATCTTGTTGTAGTTGTGGTTAAGTAAAATGAACACTCATTGTTGATCTACATGTCTGGATACATAAGGATTTTATTCATATTTCTTCGATTTAAAGCTTTGTTTCATCTTTTTCTTTTGTTTAAAACCCCCCAAACGTAGACTACCTAATGTTACGCATTCTTGTTCTTTATTACCAGCAAAAGCCCCTTGAACATTACAATCATATTAACCATTGAGCAATATCAGCACAATTGAGAACCAACTACTAGGACCTTGGGAGTTAGATTCCTATATGTTGTCTTTCTCTTTCAGGAGAAATAGAATAGTAATATTTTGTTTAATGTTGTTGTGTTGTTTTGACCATCAATAGTTCCTGAGGCAAAAGACCTGCTCAACAAGCTATACTTTGTCTCTGATGAGAGCCTTGCTGGAGTGGGTATTGAAAATCGGGACACTACTGTTCAAACAACAAACAAATTCATCCATTGCCACTCCACCTTCCAGCGCACTAAGGCAGCCATGAATTTTTTGAGTAAGACACTGGATAGCATACAGGAATGTTTCTCCGAGTTAGGCAGGATGGGATTGTCGTCCCCATTCCTCGAGGATGGCTCTATTGCCACAATTGCATAGATTGCAAAAATTATTGAGGAGAAGGAAAATGACCCAGAGGATTTAAGAGAGTTCAACCATCCTCCCACATCAGTCAACATTGTGGTAGTCATTCATCCGCTCTCATAGCTTCTATTTCATATACAAGCAGGGGTCGGTTTACCCGATGTACTGCCTCATAAGGAAACTATTGATCTACGTGGAGCACAGGAGAATTTGCGCAACATAGTGAAGTCGTTCGAGGATGAATGGTCACCTTTGCAGGTGGCTCTTTCCAATCTCTGACTCCATTAGCCCTATGGATAAGGCTATAGTCTGCAGAACCAAAGAAATTTTGGGTTCTTCGTTCCTTAGTTGAAATGCCCCTGTTAGTCGCCAAAAGCTGTTAAATAAATATTTGAGCAGCTCCCTTCGAGTTTATCTTTTGTATTGTGTGTGCGCCGGCCAATGCATCACCGAGTTTGCTTGACTTTTTTATCAAAGTTTTTATTTGTCGCTTTGCGTATCTACTCTTCGTAGCTTCGAGTATCGACATTTCTTTCGGATCCTAGGAAACTTCACTGTGCTTCCACATGTCGCAATTACGGGATGCTTTTGTTTCTTGTTTTCCTTGAAGCCTCATCGGGCTATGAAATGATTCCATGAAGCCTTCATTCCTAAAAGGTGTTGGCAGGCCCCACATCTTGCTACGTGGCAATTGTTCTCAAATCTTTCAATGCGGGGATGGAATAGCAACCGCGGGCAGTGAAATGCTGCCACGCGTCTTTTACGCCCAGTTGATGGAGCGTTCCCTCCGTTGTGATAAGGTTCTCATCCCATTCGACACGTGTTGTATTTTCACAAATCCTTGGCCACAATGGGAGAAAGGTTCATGCGGGTAGCGAAAGGCTGCCACGTGCCTAATGGCTGATCTGTTATACGGGCGATAAGCCCGGTGAACTAAATAATGCTATTGGTTGCTGCTTGTCATAATCATTTGCAGCGATGGATGACACTTGCTTGATTGAGCCTAGTTGGGACCGCCGCCATCATTACAGAGGATGCACTTGTGCCTGGGATGACTAAATTTTGTGTTCTGGCTCAATGTTGTTGTAACGACCTTGGGAATATTCTGATGGAGGCATCATTGTAGAAGATTGCGAGATCTTTTCTGTTACTTCTCTCCAAAGCGGTGGGAGGTTTTCCTGCTATATATAATTTCTCTGTTAATGAGAAAGAGTTCAGAACTGGAGAAAAACACGCTAGTTATAGAAAAAAGACGCCAGGCCTCTATTACTTTTTTATTTAATTGCAAAACTCTTAGACTGTGCCAATTGTTCGGCGTTTATGTTTTTCATACTTTTGATTAAACTGTGAACTGTGCTTTATATTGTCTTGACAATTCATTTGAAGAACTTCTATATATGTTGGATGCAAGTTTGCTTACCTAGATCATGTCTAATGACTCTTCTTGACAGTGAGAATGTATGCAATATTATTTTATGTTAATAAATAAATTATCTATGCTATAATTTTAAGTCTCTGATGTTTTGGAATACAACAACACCATTCAGGCCCTTAAATCTATGATTTATCATGCCCATCATCAAATCTTGGCACATCGCCTTAGGTTAGACTCTGGGAGGACCCTTGGTTACTTGACACTCCCCTAGAAAACTTTGAATTCAGGAATCTTATGAGATTGGCTCGATGATTCTTTGGTATTTACATTAGTGATTACCTCCTCGACCCTCAGGGTGCTAGGAAATGGAGTGACTTGGGCCTTTGCTGCCCCTTTTCCCCTGATCTGAGTCTCCTTGCCAAGACTCTACAAGAGTTGCTCTCCCTCACTAGAATTCCTGCTACTTGCAGGGGAGATGAATTCTTTTGGACTCATGATAAGCAGGGAGATCTTTCAGTTAAATCAACTTACAATCTATTGTCGGACCAGGGTGTTGTCCTCAATCTATGAAAGAAGGTCTGGAATTGACACATGATTCTGAAAGTTAACTTCTTTTGGTGGACTACCTACCATAAGAAGATTCTTACTCACGACAATCTAAGGAAAAGGGGATTCCAGATCCCCAATAGATGTTTTTTATGTAAGTGCAATGAAGAATCGGTGGATCACTTGTTGTTACACTGCCCGTTTGTTGTTGAGGTGTGGGAGCTGGCTTTAGGAAGATTGGGGATTCAATGGATTATGTGTCGGGATATCAGATCCTTTATCTTGAGTTGGTATGGACCCTTTACCTAGTGAAATTTGGAACCAATTCCCCCTATTATATGCTAGTGTATATGGAAAGAGAGAAACAATAGGATATTTAGGAACATTGAGATGAATTTAAAAGAAGTGTTTGGTATTGGTTCTTGGCTCATTGCAGAAAACATCTCGCTCTTCAATGGGAAAACCCTAGACAAAGGTTTGACTGAGGAGGAAATAAGTATGGCCAAAGCTTGGCACCAGAACCTGGATGCTAACTCCTATGACAACTCCAAATCCCTGGTTCAAAGTGTCACTATTTGGAAGCCTCCTGATAGTGGCTGGTATAAACTAAATTTTGATGGGGCTGCTAAAGGAAACCTGGGCAAAGCCAGTATAGGAGGTGTGATCAGGGACTACAAAGGAAATTTTGTGGTTGGCTACTCTGAGGGGATTGGTTTACATTCTTCTATGATTGTGGAAGCTAGAGCATTGTTGAAGGGCTTACAGTTTGTTGTTTCCATGGGGATAGAGAACCTTCATATTGAAGGTTACTCTGAGTCTATAATCGATACTGTTAACTTTGACAGATTGTTGGGGTGGAGCACTAAAGACATTCTTCTAGACATAAGGCTCGTCGTGTCAAAGTTAAAGTTAAAGGTTGCCACCCATATTTATCAGGAGGGAAACCAAGTTGTTGATGCCTTAGCCAATTTTGGCACACATTTGAAAATCTCCAAATGTTGGCATTCTTTAGGGAACCTACCTCCTGACATTCAGGGTTCAATATTGAAGGAACAAATCCCTCACTTGACTCATGATGATAAATAATCAAGTGCTTTGTTGGATTTTCTAGGGGGTCCACATGATTGTCTTTTGGGCTATGTGGACGAGTTTTAAAGATGAGGTGGATAACAAGTGTCATAATTCAAATTATGGGATGGAGCCCATTTTGAAAAGGAAATTCATGAGATGTTGCAACGGGTACTTGATGATTAAGACTAAGCTAGACTGTACCTTATGTAATCTCATTTTGGGGATTGTGTTAAGCTACCGTATTTTTTAAGTTTTTTTATTTTGATTTTGATGTGACTAATAATTATGAGATCAAGCTCCTAATTGGATCTATCTTGTCGACTATTTTGTATCCACTTCTGAAAGCTAACCTTTTTGGTGTTTCTAATTTTGGCCCGCTTATGAAAGCTAACCTTTTTGGTGTTTCTAAATTTGGCCTCGCGACCATCTTCCCTAGGTTTATGTGCATCTTCTACGTGGAAGGAAAACCTTCCATTCATTTCATGTCTTGCTTACTTAGCCAATTGTGTTTGGAGATCCTCTTTTATGATTCCACTAAGATTGTGTTTTGGAAATTACTTCCTCATGCGTTCGACCTGTCCTTTGCCTTGATTATCAAAGACTATTGTTTCTGGCTTAAAATCCTTAATGTGTAGGTGATTCTTCACCTTTCCATTATCTCTAACCTTTTATTTTCATAGGGTTTCTAGTTATCCTATGTGCAGAGTGAAATTATGGGTGGTGATAGGATGCGAACTAAGCCAAAAAACTGCAGCGAATTTTGCAAAGATCCTTTGGTTTGGCACATATGTATCGAAGGTGGTCTTGCTCCTCTAATGGAGAGTCTAGTGGGCCATGACCCTAATCTGTCTGCATATTTTTTTAACTCATGGAAAGATCGTCATATGACTTTGGGTGGTATTTCCTTTACTATGAATGAGGAAGTGATTGTGCAGGCGACAGGGCTCCAGTGTATTGATATGAAGCATCTGAAGCACACTAAAACTCAAGATAATGAAAGTATGAACAATTTTTTTGTGGGGAATGAGGAGTCAGTGCACAACCAATCGAGTTTTGAGCAAGAGGCTCTCCCTCAGCCGTGGAATCAGGTGTGCCTTGCCTTGATGAAGTATGTGACTCTGGAAGGTAGATACAAAACCTACTACTTCTACCATTTCCCTCTTTTGAACCACCTCAAGCATAAAGTTTTGTTAAGCTTTCATTTTTTCCTTCTTATGGACTTAGAAAGTTCTGTTGAAAAATGTATTGAGGTTGCTGGTTTGAATCCTAATGACCCTCCTCCAATGTCACTCCACCAAGGCATCATTTTGAAGCTCTACCACTTCCATCTCGCTTTATGCCCACCAAAACCCATATCAGCTATCTGCATTGAAGAGATTGAGCCTCCCACTGTGACCAATTTATCTTCGACCGAGTCCAAAGGCCCCATCAAGAAAAACCACCCGGTCCCTACTGACACACATAAACCCAAATCCGCTGCTAAAAAGCTTAAGGGGAATGTGGGTGCGGCCCAGACTAGTGTGGTGGCTAGTCTTTGCAAGCTCAAATCAACCCCTGCCAAGACTGCTAGCAAGCCCACCCTGAAAAAGAAAGGAAAAGAGGAAGGAAAGAGTTTGAAGGAGCCTTCGAGCAAAGGTAAAAATGTGGAGGGCAAGGACTCTATGGGGGATACAGTGGTTGTGGAGACGGTGGTGATTGGTTGTGATGTCATCATTCAACGCTCTGGTAGGCTAGCCAAGAATCACAAAAAAGTGCAAGTTAAAGACTTGGATATGGAAGAGGAGCGGTCTGACAACAAAGATAGCAAGGATGAAGAGGACTCTAAGGGTGAGGAGGAGGAGCATGCTAGAGGGCCCAACTCCATTCCTGATATGGGAAAAGTGTTGAAGGAGGTTTTAGCCTCTCAGTCTTCGGACCCGTTAGATGTTGAGCATGCTGATACCAACAAGACTGTAGTTGGTGGGGAGGAGCTCTGTGTGTTGAAGGAAAGGTTGGATAAATTGGACAAAAAAATTTGTGGTTTGACCCGATTCACGGTTAAGCTGGTCCACTATGTTACCAGTACCCTGTCGGCAGTTATGAAGGATGAAATGGACATGAAGAAGGTTGAAGACCATCAAGAATGGGTTGGAGATGATGTTGTTAATCTCCTATCAATGAACTGGGAGGATTCCAGTCAGTCTATTGTTGGTCCGTTGTTTTTCTATCTATTGTTGGTCTATTGTGTTATTTTTTGGCTTATTTTTTATGTTTTTTTGGTCTTGAACTCTATTGGCCCTTGTGGCTCTTTGTGAAGGGTACATCACCTTGTAAATGTTGCTTACCTAATCAAAAAACTTATTATTTTTAAATAGTTTCCATTTTTTATGTTGAACATAATTTTGAACATGTAACTAAAAACATCCACAGTAAATGCTTTACTGTATCAGCATATTCATTCACATAAGCACAGTATTGAGGCTCAATAGCTGATATTCATTCAAATATAAGAAGAAATAAGTATGGAAAACATAAGAAAAAATAAATAATGATAACACAGTCATGGAGAATCTTTGATAATAAGATGTTCTATTTCATTCATAAGCTCAAAATAATCACATAGTAACAACAAATGTTCCCTAATAAATCTTATGAATTTAAATAACTTGAAGAAACCACTTTGGAGACAACACACTAATAGATAAGCATGAAATTTAACACAACAATTGAACACCAAAATAGATTACCAATTATGAGCAATCTTCTCCATTATGTTGTTTCAAATATATATACATTTATAGCAGAAGTCTTTGATATGATATGGATGGGTGGAATGTGATATCTATCTTCTTACTAATGCCTACTATAATGGAAATGAAAATGGAATATGATATGATGATCCTCTCAAAATTGGCCTTGGTTTCCTATTTATATAGGAAGCAACAAGCTTCAAGCCTTTTACAAAGAGAGACGACCCTTCAAAACTACTTCTTTTACTAACAACTAGTTAATTTACATAATTGAAGAAATAATAAGGCTTAAGACACTTTAGATGTATGTTTCCTTTAATCAACGTAGAAATCCTGTGATCATCGATCTAGAAAAGATTTCCTCTCCATGATAGATGTCCAGATGCCCTCGCCTTAGTGACCTACTCATCTGAAGCCAAATACTTCTCTTCCCATTGATACACCATAAAATCTGATGGCCACTGATATCCCTGGATCTTTGGTATGTTTGCAAGATGTTTTTGCCATCAACTATCTAGTAGTGCCTTTGTATCTTTGACAAATTTTAGATATCTAGCATCAAGAGCAATCAATCCATCCATGATCAAATTGATCCTGTGAAGACTGGTGTCACTATCCCCCTGAACATGGGTTAAACACTTATGAATAACTTGATCAAATTCCTTCTTCCATTCATCCAATTCTTTTACTTGACCATCATCTTTCACAATTTTTGGTGTATACCATTGTTTTAAGGTATGGAAGGAATCCATTCATGTCACAATCCTCTTATCCTCCCCTTGTATATACTAAAATTCATCAACAATCATTTTTATTGTTTGCTCAATCAGTTTTAATGTTGTAGGAGCATCAAGACTCCTTTGTAGAACTTTGCATAACTTAGATAGAGTGTGGTGAATAGACTGCCACCTTTGAAATGTTGGAAAATGTGCCTCAAGCTTACTGACATGAAACTCTTGAAAGAGAAAAATTGGTGAGACCCTCAAAATGTCTTACCGACTAGCAGTTGTGTTCATAAGATCAAAGTCACTGAGACTTTGGTTCTGTCTTGCCGACGGGTTGGTTCCTAGTGGTCATCGAGGAGACTCTTGGCAATAGTTGAATATCGGGGTGACTGTCAAACACATTCTGATTGTGTTAGTCTCGCTGATAGCTTTATTCATATTGGACATCGGGGAGACTCTCAGACTCTTTCCAAAAGCGCCAGTCTCGCCGATGGTTCTCCTCTCACCGGCGGGTATACATTCGGTATGATCTCTCACTGACAGTGTTGGTCTCGCCAATAGGTCTTTGTTTGGTGAGAACTCTTGCTAATGGATGTGGTCTCGTTGATAGGTTTGTATTTGGCATGATCTCTCACCGATAGTGTTGGTCTCGCCGACAGGTTTGTGTTTGCTGAGAACTCTTGCTAATGGATGTGGTCTCGCTGATAGGTTTGCATTTGCTATGAGCTCTTGCTGACAGTGTTTCTCTCACTGACAGGCTGGTGCATTTGGTATGACCTCTTGGCGATAGCATTTCTCTCGCTGACTATTCTATGATCGATGTGAACTCTTGTCAATAGAGGATATCTCACCGATGGATTTTTGTTTGTTGTGAACTCTTAGCGATAGCGAAACTCTTGCCGATAGATTTGCATGAGATGGACATCGGTGTGAAGTCTTAGCGATAGTGATGGTCTTGCCGAGAGTTCTGCAATGGACATTGATGAGAATTCTTGCCGATGGAGTGAGTCTAGCTAATGGTTTTGCATTTTATATGACTCTTGTCGATAGTGGTGACTCTTGTTGATAAGGACAGTTAGGCATTGTGGCATTAGGGAGACACAGTCTAGTGTCTCACCGACATGCGATTCAGTTTGAACACTTTGACCGAACGACTTTCTGACGTGGTCTATTTTGAACCAATGAGCAAAGCAGAAGGAGAACCGTTGGCAGTTGAACTGTTGTGACCGTTCCTATGTGGAAGATAAACAAATTGTGAGAAGAATGGATTATGCTCTACAATGGTCGATAATGGTGGATAGTTTGATGTCATGTAGTTGTTCGATTTTGAACACAATTTGATCAGTGTGAATGAATTCAATTTGGAGAGCATTGAAATAGTGATGTTTTGTACAAGTTTGATCAAGTAAATGTTGTTAATTTGACATCATAAAGTGAAGTTCGATCTCTATATGTAATTTTGTTTACTGTAATACAAAGAGACTTTTCTTGGTGCGGTGGGTTTTTCTCTTGTAAGGGTTTTCCCATGTAAATATGGTGTCCAATTGTGTATGTGTCCATTTCTCTATTCTGTTATTCTTTTCATGTGTATCTTATTGAACTGTAATTGCAAAATTTAAAGTCATATCTACATTCTTCCCTAAGGTTTTGACGTTAGGAGAGTTTGTTCTGCACCTAAGCTTTCCTTACAAGTGGTATTAGAGCCTGGCTAGTTGTGTTATCCTTGTGGGTACATTGGTTTTTTTGTGTCAATTCTGTTCAGTGGGAGTCTTGTAGAAGTCTGGTAATTTGAATTACAGATTAAGATGGCAAGCACATCAGGAAAGATTGAAATTAAGAAATTCAATGGCAGTAATTTTGAGTTGTAGAAACTCAAAATGGAAGATTTGTTGGTTGATCATGATCTTTGGCTTGTTGTGTTTGGAACGAAGCCTACAGGCATGAAGCAAGAGGATTGGGACCTTGCAGATCAAAAATAAAAGGGGCTGATAAGGCTTTGTTTAGTAGAATTTGTTCTTTTAAATGTTCATGAAGAAAAGACAACATCCTCTTTGTGGAAAAGACTGGGAGCTATTTATCAGGGCAAGTCCTTGGTGAATAAGTTGTTCTTGAGGAAGAATTTGTACTCTTTGAAAATGTAGGAAGGATCATCTGTTGTTGATCATTTGAATGCTTTCAACATGTTGATTGCTCAGTTAGCATTTGTGGGTGTGAAGATTGATGAAGAAGATCACTGTATGCTATTGTTGTGTTCTTTTCCAGATTCTTGGGATCACTTGGTGATGGCTATTGGGAGTACTAATTCCTCTTTTAAGATGAAACATATTGTTGCTTCTTTGTTATCAAAAGAGATGAGAAGAAAATCTTCTGAGATGGAAAAGGAGGCTCTTGCTGTTAGAGGCAGATTGAAAGAAAAAGGTAAGAAGAAGGACAAGAAGTCAAAAACCAAATCAAAGGGGAGATCAAAGTCTCCTATTAAGAAGTCCAAGGTAAAGTTTTGGAATTATGGGCAACCTGGTCATGTCTGAAAGGATTGCAAAGAGGAGAAAAAGAAGAAGAAGAAGAAGTATTCTTCCGACAATGATTCTTCTCAGAGTGATGCAGACGCTTTCATTGCAGCCTTGGCTACACAAGCATCAGATGATGTTTGACTGATTGATTTTGGAGCATCTTTCTGCATGACATCTCATAGAGACTGGTTCACTAAGTATGAAAAATACAATGGTGGAAGAGTGTATTTTGCAAGCGATTCATCTCTAGAAATAGTTGGTCGTGGAAGAGTCAGAATTTAGTTCCCCGATGGAAGAGTGAAGGGAATCAATGATGTAATGCATATACCAAGTCTGGCTCAAAATTTACTTTATGTTAGTAAGTTGAACGATGTTGGAGTGTAGGTCTCATTCTCTGGAAATGGCTGCAAGATGAATAGAGGCTCAATGGTGCTAGCTAGGGGTGCTCGTATTGGTACCTTGTATAAGCTGGATGCACTTGTTGTGCAATGCAATAGTGTCTTTGCAAAGTCACAGAAGGCTACTCATGGAGAAAAGGAGAAAAATGTTCCTGATAGTGCAAACTCTATGGAAGTTAAACTTCCAGCTGAAAAGACTATGCTCTGGCATCATAGGCTAGGCCACATTGGAGAAAAAGGTTTAAAAACTTTGAAAAATAAAAACCTGGTTGAAGGGCTTGATGATTGTAACCTGAAATTTGAGTTTTGTGAACATTGTATATATGGTAAACAACATTGTGTTTCATTCTACTCCAGTCCTCACAAATCTTCTGGTTTACTTGATTATATACATTCTGATGTTTTTGGTCCAGTAAATGTTCCTTCTTTGTCTAAATCAAGATATTATGTATCATTCATTGATAATTATTCAAGAAGGGCATTTGTTTATTTTTTGAAAAGTAAATTAGAAGTGTTCAGTCATTTTAAGGAATTTAAAAACCTTGTTGAAAATTAGACTGGAAGAAAAATAAAATGTTTAAGGACTGACAATGGCGGTGAGTTTTGTTTTGATGAGTTTGAAAGGTACTGTAAAGATCATGGGATTAAAAGACATAAAACTACACCCTACACTCTGCAACAAAATGGAGTTGTTGAAAGGTTCAATAGGATAGTGATGGAAAGAGCATGAAGTATGCTAAGCAATGTTGGTTTGGAGAAGAAGTTATGGGCTGAGGCAGTTGCAACATGTTATTTAATAAACTGTTCTCTAAATTCTGCTCTTGTTGAGAAAACACCTTTGGAAGCATGGTCTGGAAAGAATCCCTCTTTGAGACACATTCGTGTCTTTGGTTGTGAGGCATATGCATATGTGCTAAATGAGAAAAAGGTCTAAATTAGAAAACAAGGTTGTTAAATGTATTTTTATTGGTTATATTGCTAGCATAAAAGGATACAAGCTTTGGAATCCTAATACGGAGAAGGTTTTGTACAACAGAAGTGTTATTTTTTGTGAGTTGAAGCCTTCTACTTTGGATCTGCAGTCAGAGACAAAATCAGAAAATAAAAAGGATGCAGTTGAAATTCCTCTGACACTAGATAAAGAGGAATTCAAAATTAAAAATGTACCCAAAACTGAGGAGAGCTCAAGTAGTTCTGAGAGTTCTAAAGAAGAAGATCAACCTCAACCTCAACCTATGAGGAGGTCAAAACATGAAAGAAAGCAACCTGATAGGAATGGGTTTTCTTTGTTAGATTCTACTTGTACCTACGCTTTAATTTCTAACACTGATAAGCCTAGGACTGTGAAAGAGGCATTTAGAATGTCTAATTCAAACTCTTGTTTGGAAGCCATGAATGAAGAAATGGCATCATTAGAAAAGAATGATACTTGGAGTTTGGTGCCCTTGCCTGAAGGCAGAAAAAATATTGGCTACAAATGGGTATTTAAAAGGAAAATAGGTCTGGATGGCAATGTGGAAAAGTATAAGGCGAGGTTGGTTGTGAAGGGGTATTCCCAGGTAGAAGGAATTGATTATGGAGAAATTTTTTCTCTTGTAGCTAAGCTAACGTTTATCAGATTTCTTTTGTCACTTGCAGTAGCGTATGACTTAGAGATTGAAAAGATGGATGTGAAGACAACATTTCTTCATGGTGACCTTGAAGAAGAAATTTACATGTCCCAGCCTAAGAACTTTGTGGAAAAAGGTAAAGAAAAATTGGTTTGCAAGTTGAAAAAATATCTGTATGGATTAAAAAAATCTCCTAGAATGTGGTACCAGAAGTTTAACACTTTTGTTTTGTCATTGGGATTTGTAAGATTGAAATCTAATCATTGTGTGTATTACAAAGCTGAAAATGATCATGTTCTTATTATTGCTCTCTATGTTGATGATATGTTGTTCATAGGCAATAGTAAGTTAATGATTTCTGATCTAAAATCTCAGTTGTCTACAAAGTTTGAAATGAAAGATCTTGGTGCAGCCAGGTATATTCTAGGAACGAAAATAACTAGGGACAGGAAGAGTAGAAAAATTTGGCTCAGTCGAGTAAGTATATTAATACTGTTCTGGAGAGATTTTGTATGACTAATTGCAAGCAACTAGTTGTTCCAGTTTTGCAGGGAATGAAGCTATCTGTTGAAGACTGTCCAAAATATCCTACTAAGAGGACATGACTAGAGTGCCTTATGCTAGTGTAGTTGGCAGTTTAATGTATGCAATGGTCTGTACAAGGCCAGACATTGCCCAAGCAGTGGGAGTACTTAGTCGCTTTATGGAAAATCCTGGAAGGACACATTGGGATGTTGTGAAAAGAGTGTTTAGATATCTAAAGGGAACTTCAGAATATGCTTTGTGTTACCATGGAAATTTGGTTGAATCACAGAGGACTCTCAGCATTCGAGGCTATGTGGATTTTGATTGGGCAGGGGACATTGACAACAAAAGATCCACCAGTGGATATATTTTCATGATGAATGGTGGTGCAGTTAGTTGGATGAGTAAGCGGCAAGTTGTAGTCGCTTTGTCCACTACAGAGGAAGAATACATGGCAGCAACACACGCCTATAAATATGCAATCTGGTTAAAAAAAATTTATGTTCTAACATTGGGTTTGATGCAAGGAAAATTACAATTTACTGTGGTAGTCAGAGTGCTATTTTTTTGGTGAAAAACCTACTTTCCATGCTAGGATGAAACATATTGATGTGCAGTATCATTTTGTATGAGATAAGGTGGAGGATGGAAAGGTCTCTTTAGAAAAAGTGGATACTCTGGAAAATGTTGCAAATGCATTGATGAAGCCAATGAGCACAGAAAAGTTCAGGTGGTGTGCCAGTTTGATGGGCCTTAGTGCCCATGAATTTTAGTAGTTTTGTTGTGCTCTAGAGGTGTCAGTAAGATCTTCATCAAGTGGGAGATTGTTGGAAAATGTGCCTCAAGCTTACTGACATGAAACTCTTGAAATAGAAAAATCGGTGAGACCCTCAGAATGTCTTACCAACTAGTAGTTGTGTTCATAAGATCAAAGTCACTGAGACTTTGGTTCTGTCTTGCCGACGGGTTGGTTCCTAGTGGTCATCGAGGAGACTCTTGGCGATAGTTGAATATCGGGGTGACTGTTAGACACATTCTGACTGTGTTAGTCCTACCGATAGAATTATTCATATTGGACATCAGGGAGACTCTCAGACTCTTTTTGAAAATTCCAGTCTCATCGATGGTTCTCCTCTCACCGGTGGGTATATATTCGGTATGATCTCTTGCCAATAGTGTTGGTCTCGCCAACAGGTCTGTGTTCAGTGAGAACTCTTGTCGATGGATGTGGTCTCGCCTACAAGTTTTCATTTGGTATGGTCTCTCGCCGACAGTGTTGGTCTCGTCGATAGGCCTATGTTCGTTGAGAACTCTTACCAATGGATGTGGTCTTGCCGATAGGTTTGCATTCAGTGTGAACTCTTGCCGACAATGTTTCTCTCGCCGACAAGGTGGTGCATTCGGTATGACCTCTTGGCGATAGCATTTCTCTCATTGACTGTTCTATGATCGGTGTGAACTCTTTCTGATAGAGGATATCTCACGCGATGAATTTTTGTTCGTTGTGAACTCTCAGCGATAGCGAAACTCTTGTCGATAGATCTGCACGAGATGGACATCGGTGTGATGTCTTAGTGATAGTGATGGTCTTGTCGATAGTTCTGCAATGGACATCGGTGAGAAGTCTTGCCGATGGAGTGAGTCTAGCCAATGGTTTTGCATTCAATATGACTCTTGCCGATGGTGGTGACTCTTGCCGATAAGGACAGTCGGGCATTGTGGCATTGGGGAGACACAGTCTAGTGTCTCACCGACATGCAATTCAGTTTGAATTCTTTGACTGAACGAATGTCTGACGTGGTCTATTTTGAACCAATGAGTGAAACGGAAGGAGAACCATTGGCAGTTGAACTATTGCGACCGTTCCTGTGTGGAAGATGAACAGATTGTGAGAAGAATGGATTATGCTCTACAATGTTCAATAATGGTGGATAGTTCAATGGCATGTAGTTGCTCGATTCTGAACACGATTTGATCAGTGTGAATGTATTTAATTCGGAGAGCATTGAAATAGTGATGTTATGTACAATTTTGATCAAGGAAATGTTGTTGTTAATTCGACATCAGAAAGTGAAGTTCGATCTCTGTATGTAATTTTGTTTATTGTAATACAAAGAGACTTTTCTTGGTGTGGTGGGTTTTTCTCCCGTAAGGGTTTTCCCATGTAAATCTAGTGTCCAATTGTGTATGTGTCCATTTCTCTATTTTTTTATTCTTTTCATGTGTATCTTATTGAACTGTAATTGCAAAATTTAAAGTCATATCTACATTCTTCCCTGAGGTTTTGACGTTAGGAGAGTTTTTTTCACACCTAAGCTTTCCTTACATGAAATAGGGGGTCCAATACAAGCATATGTACTTTTATTTGATCAATTGCTCGCTAAAGTGATTTATAACTATCATGCACACTATCCAATTTATCAATAACCAACTTTATTTTGTACTCAAGAATCTTTTCCATAACTTCACAAACTTTCCTTTTTACTTCATCTTGAGCCTCCTTCATTTCATCCACTTCCTTCTCAGGAGCCTTTGCTTGCTCGGCCAGAATGCTCTGTACAATATTTAATGGAGCATTAGGAGGCTTATATAACACTATTTCCTTGCTTTGCGAAGTTCCTACTCCTTTTAACTATTCTTTCAATTTGACATTCTCCATAAACAATTTATTAACTTCATCATTTAAGAACTTTTGTTCCCTTTCATACTCCTTAAATTTGTCCTCCAATCCCTTAACAATAGCACGAGTGAACATGGTTGAGTGCATGGTCATTGTGGCTACCTCCAAAGGGGTGGTGCCCTGTATTGTTCTTACCATTGTTGCCCCTTTCATTCCTTGTATTACATCCAACAATTTAGGATTTTGTGTGTTTTTCTGCTTGATCAAAATGGCAAGGGTTTCAATTTTGGATTTATACCCAGTTCCACTTACTCCATCAGATTCAAACTCTGCAACTAACATTGGATCTTCTTGAGCCCGTACTTGATCAAGCAAAAACATTTTCTTTAATTCCAACCCAGGAAAAATGAGCATGTTGCTCTTCAAAATCATCTCTCTATCCTTCTGAGGGCTAATGTCAATGTGGACAACCCTCAATTCATTAAAGGTCCATGCCACCATTTGATTCTTTTCTGGTTCTACAATTCCCACTTCATCTGACTCCATTTTCTCTTCAATTTCTTTAATCTTCATCTTTGTCCAGAAATCCCTAAACTATGGAGTCTTGATGAAATCATCATCCTCTATAAACCTCCTGGTAGCGATTTTGCTCTCATCTTCATGTATCTCTACACTTGTTTTTTCTGCATCATCCATCCTTTCCTCATGCCTATGGGCGCTATTCTCATGGATGGGTTGATCAACCTCAATATCACCCTTTAATGATTGCAATACAATGGCCACATCTTCAGTATCTCCCATCCCTTCACTCTCCTCATAAGGTACCAATGGCTCAATGGTTTGTGTCTTTTGTCTCTTGGGAGGAAATTTCTGCATGGGAGACTTTAATGTTGTGTTTGTGGTGTGCTTTGTAGTTATCTTACCATCATGTTCCTGAAGATACACTTCTTTTTTAGTATATAAATCCTTCAAATTTATCAATTATCCGATTGATCCTCTTGATGGGGTCTTTTTCTTCAACAAAATAGCTAGGGAATTTTTTTTCATTTTGCTTCTTCCTTCCTTCAAGCTTCATTATAACCTCCCATTTCTTCCATCTAAGGGATGCCTCTAGAAAAGTAAGGCAATTTCTTATCACATCTTCCTCATAATCTACTTGGTGTACCACTATCATTTTGGTAAGAAGATTATGCCTTATGTTATTCATATGATTTTTAGGGTCAAAGGCTCTTGCTTTTTCAGAACCCAACGCATATCTTGTCTTCAAGTAATATTGCAACTCCTCCAGTGTATCTAAGCCTACTATCTAGTCTCCACATTTGGTTAAGTTTGGCAGGAATGTGCCCTTCTTTTGTTTGTGTATTACATCCTTTTCCATCCACATCATTTTCCACATAAATTCAAGAAATGCTAATCTCAGGGGCACGAACTTTGGCAGTATGTGTGGAGCATTAGGGCAGCCATAGATTCTTATTATTGTAACTTTTGGGAAAAAGAACCAATCACCAAAATTATGTGTGTGACCCTGTTCCTTTCTTAGGGCCAAAGGTCTTAACAATTGTTGCATTTTTTTTGGCAATCTTGGCATTGAAAAACCAAGAACTTGAAGGATTTTGTGCACAAAGTCTTCATAGAATATAGCAAAGCTTGAATTCTTGCACCGACTATCCCAAATATAGCACCACTTCTAGATAGGTGTGGCGTTCCTTTGCTTATCCATTGTATCCATGTCCATTCGTTTAGTCCAATGGTCCCAATTCTAGTATAGTATCAAATGGCACAGTAAGGAATAGTGTTTGAATGTAATCGGTGCTTTATCCTCTATGAATTGTGAGAATTCATCATCCAACTCCCTCTCAAGGTATGAAGCAAATTCATACTCAATATTACCCTCAGGGTTTTGAATTCTCATGGGTATCATCATCAGGCTTATTGGAATTTTATCTTGAGCATCCACCCCTAGTACTTGGCACAGAGCTAGATATTTATTCACAAAATAATATTGAAAATTTGTCACAGTGAATGGTTCAATATTGGAAGTAGAAATGGGAATCATTCTGTTACTAATGCCTCTTTTCATATATAGGGGTAGCTCATCACTTCTATAAGTTCTTCTTAACCTCTTATAATCTTCCTCACTCTTCTGTAGGTTTATTTTGGTCAAAGCTTGCTTGTTTAAGCCAAAATACTCAATGATAGCAACTCTGGTTACCTCTACCAATATTGAGCTATTTGGAAACCTTATTGTCTTCGTTGCAGAGTGATAATGCTTGGCTAGTAATTCGATAAACTTCACATCAATAAACACGTTTGGTACAATCAACTTTGCTAAATCCAACATCCAAGGGTTTGACACTAGAATCTTCTCATTTATCTTACTGTAAAAAAAACCAAAATAAGTCCCACCCAGATTTGGGAATGAGAGCATCCCTACAACCTTGTGCAGTGTCTAAGAGAAATTTCTTATTTCCCTCCTCGGTTGATCCTAGAAGTATATCTAATATAGACTAGTGGAGTGGTCTCTTCTTTACCTTAGGTTCTTCTTCCTTAATTTTTGCCTTACTTTCTTTTACTTCTGATTGTTTTCTTTTAGGAGGCATATTTCAATTTTTCATACTATGACTTCAAATAATAGAGCTCTACCAAATACTACACCAATCAAGCTTCTTCAGAGGGTTATTCATGCACTTACCCGAGTGCTCATCTTTCGCAGAGCTCCTTTTCTCGGCGTCCTCAGCTCCATCCACAATAATACATTTCAACTGAGCACAGTCTTAGGAAAATTTAGTTGCTTTTGAGGGCGTCGTATTTAGTCGTATCAGTATTAATGCCAATTCTTTGCCAGATAGTTTCCCAACAAGCTCAAATCCTTGAAATTAATTTTGAAGCATGTGTGAGGGCATTTATTGCTGTAAATTGTAATGATGCCACAATTACCGTACTACCGTCGTCTCTTATTATACCTGTTGTGGTATGGCAGTGTTTTTCCCTTCCATTCTGATGTTTATCGCACTACCACCTTGCTCAAGACTTCTTGCTATGGGGTTGCAATGTACACCACTCTACCGCATATGTTGCTCACCCTCTCGATGGTATAGTGGTGTATGCTTTATCTTCTTTTTGTTTAACGCCTCACCACACTCCTTTGAATCACCTTATGCGGTACTGTGATGTCCACTTATCTTCCATGTTTACCGCTCTACTGCCTTGCTCAAGATTGCTTGTTGCGGGGTTACAATGTACATCACTCTACCACATATGTTGCTCACCCTCCTAGCAGTATAGTGGTGTATGCTTTATCTTCTTGTTGTTTATCGCCTTACCACACTCCTTTGAATTGCCTTATGTGAGATGGCTTAAACGAAAGTCAATTGAAAAATATTATGACCCGACTATAGGGAGCATTTAAATGATTAACCATACGTGATAACCAACTAACTTAGAACTCAGGGCCAGTGTAAAGAAAAATTTTAATGGCTCAACTCATGACTTAAACGGCCGATAATCGGATGCAGTAGGTCAACACAAAATTATTGTAAGGACTTCACTTCATTGTAATTGCTATGGAAATTTTATCTCCTAAGGCTCCAGCAATGTCGTTCTACATACTTGGCTTTGTATGCTAGGCCATCATTAAAATTTGAGCTCAAACTGCCCTTCATTAATGCTCGTACTTATAAAAAATCCCTTATTTTATTTTATTTTATTCATTTGTAATTTCAAATAAATATCTCATATATATTACTTTCAAATAAAATTATAATGTAAAAATAAATAATGTACATTATAATTCCCAATTATGGGAAAAACAATTCTCATAATTAAAACATTAAAAAATAAAATTAAAAACTCAACTAATATACTGAGAATGGGAATTATAATGTACATTCTTTTTGCATATACATATTGTTTTTGTTTAGTATTTTTAAAAAAAAAATTGAAACAATGCAAATAATACAAAAAGGAGGCAGCAAAGGTTGCCAAAAGAGAGAAAAATATTACAACCATGCTAATAGCCAACAATGTAGTCACTTACAACCACAAAAAATAGCAGGAGATTGTATTAATCAAAATTCAAAAGATTACAGATCATCTTCCAATGTAGGAATATTCATGAAACCCTAATTTTGACCCTCACCAAAGGCCAAGGCAACCACCAAAACATCACCAAAAAACCAAATGAACCCAGCACCAAGACAACTTAAATTTTGAGCCACCACCACCAAGAGCCACCGAACCACCACTAGGAGCCACCGACGATCGCAAAAGCCAAAAAAAATAGCACCATCCCACCATGAGCCCCAGGTCACAGGAAGCCATTGAGATGGGCAAAGTCATTGAATTCCAACACCCACTCTACACCCTTAGTCTCCACTAGCTCAAGAGATTTTTTCAAATACTCCACCCCAACCACAGCCACCATTCGATGTCTGACTAGCACCATTCCTTTTGGCTCCAATAGAAGTGAAAAAAATTGGACTACCGCACTAGGATTTTTGAGCATTTCCAAGTCTTTAGGACGTGGCACCCCAAAGTTGAGAATAGAGGCCAAAATAACCTCATCCATTCCGCTCAGGAGATTAGGATTGAATAGCATTCTCATCATTGCTCGAACCAAGTTTTTGGGGGTGCTTTGATCAAGTAAAGACGCTAGAAAATGAGAGACTATGTGAGAATTAACTCGAACCATTTCATTGTAGGCCACATGCTCTCGACCCAAAACCATTTTGACCACGACCACCTTCAAGGGATCAAAATCCAAAAGAATCTATTTGAGCCTCTGGTCTATGAGTTTTTTGAAACCCCCCTAACTCACACAAAAATCTAGGAAAATTGAAGTGTCGTGCCCAAAGGCAGATAGCTCCTTGGCCAATTTAAACACTGCATACTTCACGTCCTCCATTATTCTTTCTCACCCAAGTGAAGCCTCTAGAATGAAAACTCTAGCAAATGCGGAATGTGGAGATCACCACCTTCGCTGGATTAAAATGAATTCCACCCTTTCATGGCATTTATTTTAATGCCATCCTTTCATGACATTCATTTTAATGCGTACATGCCACCCTTTGAGTTACCAAAGAGTCTTGTCGAGACCACCAACCAGGAATGTCGTACCCCCTGGTATAAATGAGGGTGACATTCGATTGTGTTTTTGTTTTGTATTTAATTAATTATAAGGATTTGTATTATTTTTATTTTATTTTCCATTTTAAAATTTAGAATAAGTATAATTTATATTTATATTAGATATTCAAACAATTTTAAATTTAAAAAAAAAAATCAACTAATATTATCTAAAAAAAATTATAATTACTAAATGTTCAGTTTACCTGTTCAAAATTTTAAAATGAAAAAGAAAATAAAAAGAAGACAAATCCTTATAATTAAATACCAAAAAAAATAGTACAATCCTTATAATTAAATACTTAAAAAAATTAATATGTATATGCATAGATTATTTTGTTAACCAAGTGAATTGTAAATTTATACCAAGCAAGGAGTAAAAAATGATAGAATAGTCAATTTAGTAGAACAAAAAGTAATTTTGTCTAGCGCTTGGTAATTTAGGGCTCGCAAAACAAATAATATTTGCATGCCTGTAAAAAAGTAGAATAAAAAATACTTTAACCACATACAAAAATAAATTATATGCAATTCGTATAAGATATTATTAAGCACGGGGCAGACTTTTATAGGTAAAGTATTATTATAATGTGATAAAATCAAGAAAAGGGTATCAATGGACCAAACAGTTTCAATGGTCGACAGTCTGGTATCAACCATGGATTGGAAATTTCATGTTTGTCTTCTTCAAATAGGATACACCTTCGGCGTAAAATATGTAGTGCCATCCAGATAAATAGCACCAACTTTTTCAAAAAAAATGGAGAGAAATACATTAAACCCTTAATTAACCCTCAACTGTCTACCCTCTACCCTCAACCCTCAACCCTAGTTAAACCCTAATCCCTCATAACCCCTATACCCTCTACCCTATACATTGGACCCTCAACCCTAATCCCTCAACCATATACGTACCCTCAACCCCTATACCCTCTACTGACCTATACAATATTGGACTCTCAACCATAATCCGTCAACCATATACCCTCAACCTCTACCCTCGACCTTAAACCCTAATCCTTGAACCATGTTATACCCTCGACCCTAATCCCTCAACCCTAGTTAAATCCTTAAACCCAATTACTAAACTCTCTACCCTAATCCCTCAACCTTCAACCCTTAATTAACCCTCTACCCTAGTTAAACCCTAATCCAGCCTCAACCCCTATACCCTCTATTAAACAAGTTTAAGAAAAATGAGAGGAGGGGGGTGAATTAGTTGTCACACAAATTCAAACTTCAAACTTTATCACTTATCAATTCTTCAACCACACTATTTTGTTATTAAATATGAGCATGAAATGCAAATAACAAAAAGTAAATCAACACAATGAACACCAGATTTTTACGTGGAAAACCCAATAAGGGAAAAACCATGGTGAGGGTTAACTCACACTATATAGTATTTTCAAAAGAGGCTCACTGTCCAAGTACAAAGGCTCACTACCTACAAAAAGGACTCAATGTCCAACAGGGAGGCTCATTGCCTACATAAGATTATACAAAATAGAATAAGGCTTTACAACAAAAAATGAACTAGAAAGATGCACCTATCATGTGCTAATATAGTTCCAGAGATTCTCAGTATTCATACTTTACACCCTTCATTCTTCGCTCATTTTCACATCAACTGTTGCCTTTCTAATCACCCCTTCACATTCATTACTCTCTCACTATTTCTTCTCTCTCTTCTCTGCTATCTACCACACACACACTTTGAAAAACTATTCACCATATATTTATATTCGATCACCATCGCAAGCATCAATTATTTTAGCTTAATTAGATGTAATTCATTTATAAAAGATATCAACTGTCATCTCCACAAGATATTTTCAAAATGTAATTTAACTATTAGCACGCTACATTATGTTGGCTCAGACCAAAAAATAGATCGTACATAAGTTTTCATATCATAACAAAATTATCTTAATAGGTCGGCCAAAAATAGACTTCAACGCAACCAACATAATAATGTCACTTTGTTGTACAAGCACCAAAGCAAGAAATAACCTGATCATACATGCCTTTAACATCCATAAGTAATTTCCCAAAACCGCAATCAGAAATAATCAACTGTAGAGAAATGCGAACTAGAATACCGAAGAGGCACCAAAAATACTGGATCTACCACTAGAGAAGATAAGTCAGTTATATGCATTGGTTTAGAGTATCAAACCAAGCTACCAACATGGTGACATCAATGACAACATATAGATAACCTAATCATTCTTCCAACAATCTCCCCCTTTGTCATTGATGGTAACATGTAAACAAAATTCTCTCTCCTTCAACTATTATTTCAACTTTTTGCAACTCTCTCCCATTATCTCCAGCTCTCTCCCCCTTTGAAATCAATGACAAAGGGCGCAAAAAATGAGTGTAAACATGGTGACATCAAAATTTCAAAATATTTCCAAAAACTTCCAACAATCCAGAATTTTTAAGCATACAAAAATTAAGTGAAGATGACATTCTTCACTAGAAATACCTTCTTATACCTTGAGAACTGGAAACAACTTCTTTTAGTTGAATATAGCAGACTCCAATCTTGTGCATATACTTTCCAATAAACCCAACAAAGTAAAAGAGGGTGACCAATCTGTAACGGAACATTGTTTCTCAATATCTTCTACATCAATAAGAATTTTGGAAAGATGCTCTAACCGGACTTCAACAATTTCTTTAAGAAGCCAAAAGGTCTTCATCACATCATCTCTCTGCCTTTGTGTAATGATTAGTTCAGCCTATAGTTCACCAACTCTTATTATTTGCTTCCCTTCTTTATCTTCAAATATATCTAAATTCTTTCCAATGTTGTTCACTTCAATTTTGCTTCTGAAATTATCTATAGTTGTAGGCCACCGAAGACAATACTTGTAAACATCTAAAATTTATTTAATACACTTATTTGTTTCCACAATCAATCTAGATAGTCTTTGCTTAGCTTTTTCACATCTCCTTTCAACCAAGATTCCCATTTTATGTCCTTCTAAACCTTCAAGCAACATCCTTTCTTCAACAATCTCAATAAGATTTTCTAGAAAGAAATTAGAAACAACAGATACTTCAACACCTTTCTGAAGTAGATAATCTACCAGAGCATCATCAATCTTCAGTTTGTCGATAGGCAAGGTAGCATTCCATAGTTCACCAATCTTCTTCATTTTTCCTTTCAACTATCATAGACTGGATGTCATTAGGATTAGGGGATTCAGTTCCAGTCAGATTCTTTCTCCTTCTCATCTGAAATGTCGATGATGTCTTTAGTTATCTCTTTTCTCTTTTTTTATTCCAGAGGGAAATCACCAATAACAACCTCCAATTCTCTTTTTCTAGTGGAAGATCCCACTTCAAATCGATTTGATGCAGATATACCGGAGCAATGGTTTGCTTTCAAAGATGAAAAATATGATCTGCACATGTTTACATTATCTTCCAAAGACTCTAGATATCTGTAATTTTTCTTTCCAATAGGGATACCAGATTCCCATACCACATTATCTTTTCCCAGTAGAGAATTTAGAAAGTAAAACACCAGGCACACCAGCAAGGATCTGAAATGCAAGGGATAATTCTCAACCAATTACATTCGAACATTTTTTAGCAAATTCTCAAGTAACAAGCTACATAAATCAAACTGTATGTTCTCCTTAACCATCATGTGAGCAATATGTACGGTAATAGTCGAAGTTGAACTTTCACGGTTTCTAAAATAAATTTTGTATGAAATACCATATGCAACATACCTAACACCCGAATCAACAAGTGTATCAATCAATAGTGCTCTAAGATCTCTACTGATGCCAGTCAACTCCTCCACATCTTTATACTTCACAGTTTTCTTTCCAGGGAGTTCTCCAATGCTGCATAATCTAGTGATCGCTTTGATTGCTTCCTTCAAGATCAAATAGGTTTTGTCCAAAACAATGCTACTATCCTTGAAAAAATTCAACAACAAGATAAACTCTTTATCTATAATCCACATAAATTCACTCCATAAATACATCCCTAGGGTTTTTATCTTATGTAATTCGACTTCGCTCAACCCTAGTTCAATTCCTTTCATTTTCCTATGATCGTATTCTTCTAATTCAATTCTTTTCAACTTCAAAGGGGTAACACCACATGATCCTTCATCCATTTCTATGCTTTCTTGAAATTCAACTAAACTTCTTCAATTTTCTTCTTTCCTTTTGCAAAAGGTTTCCATATTACCTGATATAATCTCTTTGAATTCCTTTAGGAAATGCTTCAATCTTGCTCCAAGATCACTCCAGGTGTTTGTTCAAGCTCTTCAAAAACATGATTAACCAAAAATACTTGCAAACTTCATCTTATACACCATCGAACTTACCCTAAAACACATTAAATGTGATAGACACCAAAAAGTTGTTAAAAGCAGTCTTATCATAGAAAGCCCTTATTTGATCTGCAAATCCTCATGCCAACATATTTTCCTCTAGTTATTTTTCCAAAACCTCTGAATAACCATTCCTCACATTCCAATCACGTACCAAACTCTGACACGCCATTCTCCCAGGGGTTTTTATAATCTTCTGATAATGCTCCCCTAAGACCATGCTAGGTCTAAATTCTGAATAAGTCATTTGTACCGAGTGAGGGCACAAACACATAAATTTTCTCAGGTTTTTATTCTTCTTTCTTCTTCCATATCTTATCCATCTCTTCTTTGTCAATCTTCTTTACCGGTTCACTCTTCTCTTCTGGAGCAGACTTCTTTCCTTTCTTACTCTTGCAAACTTTTGATACATGTCCAGGTTTGTTGCAGTTATAATAGACCACACTTTTCTAATTAATATGTCCTTCATTATTCCTCAATCTACACTGATTTGCTCTGTGTCCAAATTTATTATAGGTGTAGCAGTAGCCATTAAAGAATTGATTCATTTTGCCTTCATTAAACCCGTTCCTCATTACCCAACTGATCATTCTCACTTGAGATCTACATTTTGTAGCCTTATATCCAATCTTCCCACATTCAAAACATTTTCTGGAAAGATAACCAAAAAATTGGTTCATCCTGCTCCTGCATTCAGTTGCTCTATGACCATATTTGTTACAAGAAAAGCAAACACCATCGAAAGAGGGGTACCTCTGTGCATTAGGCTATTTCACAGGCAGTCTTCTTGCAAAATTCCTTCTCTTCTTCATCTTTCCTTGATTCTTCTTCACATCTTTAGAACTTTCACTAGTATCAACTCCTAAGCCACCTTTTTCTTTACATGGTTTATGTCCTGCAAGCAATTCTTCAAGTTTACCAGAGCTAGATCTAAAATTATTTTCACAGATTTTAGCCTTCTCTAGTTCCACTCTTAAGTTTACTATCTCCTACTCGAGTCTAGAACATTCATCAGACTTGTTTTGCACCATTGTATTCAGACATTCTTCAATCCTCTTCTTTTCTTCTATTGTCACTTTCAATCCAATTATCTCTTGTTTTAGCTGTTCACTTACTTCTCAGTGTCTTTCCTTAAATTTCTTCAACTATTCCTTCAGTTTTTGAACATATTCATTTGCTTCATCAAGATTCTCTTTCAGATCTATGTTTTCTCTTTCCACTTTATCAAGATCTTCAAGAGCATTTTGGAGCTCTCCTTTATCATCCATTCAACCAGCCTTCAGGATCCTCCTCAAGCGGTTTAGCTCTTCATCAAGGAACCAAATACTCTTATACTAATTGTTAAATGAGCATAGGACAACTGAGAGGGGGGTGAATCAGTTGTCACACAAATTCAAACTTAAAACTTTATCACTTAGCAATTCTTCAACCACACTATTCTGTTATTAAATATGAGCATGAAACACAAATAATAGAAAGTAAATCAACACAATGAACACCAGATTTTTACATGGAAAACCTAATAAGGGAAAAACCATGATGAGGGTTAACTCACACTATATAGTATTTTCAAAAGAGGCTCACCACCAAAAAGGACTCAATTTCCAAGTACAAAGGTTCACTGCCTACAAAAAGGACTCATTGTCCAACAAGGAGGCTCACTTCCTACACAAGATTATACAAAACAAAATAAGGCTTTACAACCAAAAATGAACTAGAAAGATGCACCTATCATGTGTTGATACAGTTATAAAGATGCTCAGTATTCAAACTTTACACCCTTCATTCTTCGCTCATTTTCACATCAATTGTTGCCTTTCTGATCACCCCTTCACATTCATTACTCACTCACTATTTCTTCTATCTCTTCTCTACTATCTACCACACACACACTTTCAAAAATTGTTTGTCATATATTTATATTTGATCTCCATCGCAAGCATCAATTAGGTCTACCTAAATAGATGAAATTCATTTATAAAAGATATCAACTATCATCTCCACAAGATATTTTCAAAATGCAATTTAACCATTAGCACATTACATTATGTCAACTCGTACCAAAAAATAGATTGTACATAATTTTTCATATCATAACAAAATTATCTTAACAGGTCGGCAAAAAATAGACTTCAACATAACCAATAGAATAATGTCACTTCATCGTATGAGTGTTAGAGCATGAAATAACGTGATCATAAATGCCTTTAACATCCATAAGTAATTTCCCAAAACCGCAATCAGAAATAATCAACTACGGAGAAATGTGGACTAGAATACCGGAGAGGCACAAAAAATACTGGATCTACCACCGGAGAAGATAAGTCAATTATACGCACCGGACCAAGCTACCAACATGGTGACATCAATGACAACATATAGATAACCTACTCATTCTTCCAACACCCTCTACCCTATACATTAGACCCTCAACCCTAGAAATCCCTCAACCTGCATATACCCTCAACCCTCTACCCTCAACCTTAAACCCTCAAGCCTCAACCCTTAAACCCTCTTATACCCTCTACGTCCATCTGATCTACCCTACACATTAAACCCTCAACCCTCAAATCTCAACCCTCAACCCTCAACCCTTAAACCCTCAAGTACCCTCAACCCCTATACCCTCTACCCTCTACATTGGAACCTCAACATCCCTAATATTCAACCTTCAACCATATTATACCCTCAAATGTCCTAGCTATACCCTAAACCCTCTACTCTCAACCCTTAACGTCCCTCAACCCTAAACCCTATATATACTTTGGACCCTAAACCCTAATCCTTGAACCATATACCCTATAGTACCCCTGACCCTAATCCCTCAACCCTAGTTAAACCCTTAAACCAAATTACTAAACTCTCTACCCTAATCCTTCAACCCTCAACCCTTAATTAACCCTCTACCTTAGTCAAACCCTAATCACTCAACCCCTATACCCTCTACCCTATACAATATTGGACCCACAACCCTAATCCCTTAACATACGTACCATATACGTACTCTCAACCCCTATAGTTGCACCCTCTACCCTATACATGATTGGACCCTCAACCCTAATCCCTCAACCATATACCGGCCTCAACCCTCTACCCTCAACCTTAAACCCTCAACCCTCAACCCTTAATCCCTCAACCCTAGTAAACCCCTATACCCTCTACCCTCTACATTAGAACCTCAACCCTAATCGACCTTCAACCATATACCCTCAAACATCCTAGCTATACACTAAACCTTCTACCCTCAACCCTTAATGTCCCTCAACCCTAAACCCTTAAACCCTAAACTGGCCTTAAACCTTCTACCCTCTACCCTCAACCCTAATCCCTCAACCAGCCTATACCCTCAACCCAATACCCTAAACCATTAAACCCTCTACATCCCTCTACCCTCAACCAGCCAATACGTACCCTCTTATACCCTTAACCCTAATCCCTCAACACTTAAACCCTTAAACCCAAGTAAATTACTCTCTACCCTAATCCCTCAACCCTCAACCCTTAATCCTTCAACCCGTAAACCCTCGAACCTCTACCCTCTACCCTCAGCCCTCAAATACCCTTAATTAACCCTAATCCCTCAACCCCTATACCCTCTACCCTATACATTGGACCCTCAACCATAATCCTTGAACCATATACCCTCAACCCTCAACCCTAGTTAAACCCTAAACCCTTACACGCACCCTTTACCAGCTCTACCCTCTACTACTATAGTATGCATTAAATCACCCTCAACCCTCTACCCTCTACCCTCTACCCTCTACCCTTAATACCTCAACCCTTAATCCATCCCTCCCTCTCTACCCTAATCCCTCAACCCTATATCCTCAACCCTAATCCCTCAACCCTATACCCTCAACCCAATACCCTAAACCCTAAACCGTTAAACCCTCCACATCCCTCTACCCTAGTTGACCCTAGTAATCCCTCAGCCCTAATCCCTCAACCCTTAAACCCTTAAACCCAAGTAAACTCTTTGCCCTAATCCCTCAACCCTCAACCCTTGATCCCTCAACCCTTAAACCCTCAAGTACCCTTAAACCCTAATCCATCATTAACCCCTATACCCTCTACCCTATACATTGGACCCTCAACCCTAATCCTTAAACCATATACGTCCCTTAACCCTCTACCCTCAACCTTAAACCCTCAATCCTCTACCCTATAAATTAAACCACCCTTAACCCTCGATTATCTACCCTCTGATCTACCCTATCCCTTAAACCCTAAACCCTAGTAAACCCCTATACCCTCTACCCTCAACCCTTAAACCTTAATCCCTCAACCCTTTATCCATCCCTCCCTCTCTACCCTAATCCCTCAACCCTATACCCTCAACCATAATCCCTCAACCCTATACCCTCAACTCAATACCCTAAACCCTAAACCATTAAACCCTCTACGTCCCTCTACCCTCAACATCCCAATACCCTCTACCCTAGTCGACCCTAGTAATCCCTCAGCCTTAATCCCTCAACCCTTAAACCCTTAAACCCAAGTAAACTCTCTGCCCTAATCCCTCAACCCTCAACCCTTAATCCCTCAACCCTTAAACCCTCAAGTACCCTCTACCCTCTACCCTCAACTCTCAAGTACCCTTGAACCGTAATCCCTCATTAACCCCTATAACCTCTACCCTATGCATTGGACCCTCAATCCTAATCCTCAAACCATATACTTCCCTCAACCCTCTACCCTCAACCTTAAACCCTCAACCCTCTACCCTATACATTAAACCTCCCTTAACCCTCAATTCTCTACCCTCTGATCTACCCTATACCTTAAACCCTCAAGCCTCAAGCCTCAAGCCTCAACCCTTAAACCCTCTACCCTCTACCCTCTTATCTACCCTATACATAAACCCTCAACCCTCAATTCTCAACCCTCAACCCTTAATCCTCAACCCTCAACCCTTAAACCCTAAACCCTAGTAAACCCCTATACCTCTACCCTCAACCCTCAACCCTTAATACCTCAACCCTTAATCCATCCCTCCCTCTCTACCCTAATCCCTAAACCCTATACCCAACCCTAATCCCTCAACCCTATACCCTCAACCCAATACCCTAAACCCTAAATCGTTAAACCCTCTACGTCCCTCTACCCTCAGTGTCCCAATACCCTCTACCCTAGTCGACCCTAGTAATCCCTCAGCCCTAGTCCCTCAACCCTTAAAACCTTAAACCCAAGTAAACTCTCTACCCTAATCCCTCAACCCTCAACCCTTAATCCCTAAACCCTTAAACCATCAAGTACCCTCTACCCTCTACCCTTAACCCTCAAGTACCCTTAAACCCTAATCCCTCATTAACCCCTATACCCTCTACCCTATACATTGGACCCTCAACCCTAATCCTTGAACCATATACATCCCTCAACCCTCTACCCTATACATTAAACCACCCTTAACCCTCAATTCTCAACCCTCAACCCTTAATTCATCCCTCCCTCTCTACCCTAATCCCTCAACCCAATACCCTCAACCCTATACCCTAAACCCTAAACCGTTAAACCCTCTATGTCTCTCTACCCTCAACATCCCAATACCCTCTACCCTAGTCAACCCTAGTAATCCCTCAACCCTAATCCCTCAACCCTTAAACCCTTAAACCCAAGTAAACTCTCTACCCTAATCCCTCAACCCTCAACCCTTAATCCTGTTAGAACTGAAAAAATCTCACATTTTTCAATAGCCTCCACCCACCTATCCTCCACATTTCACAGAAATTCATCACATTTTAATTTTATGATCAACACAAATTGTTGAAATTTGTGTGACAAGATCCATTTTGTAGCCCACATTTCCAAATTGACACACCCATAAATGAGTTTGAGACTCCATAATCTTTCCCCATTCCTAAATAAAAATTAGCACTATTGGCTTAACAATTCCTCATCAGCAGAGCCCCAATCATAGCCTCATCGATGGCCCGATGAAAGCATTTCATAAGCTAGTATCGGTGTAACAATACCCTACCGAGTTGACTCCTAAGGCGTTCTCCCTGATAGACCGATAGAGTCAACAAAAGTAAGCACATCATTGTAACTCATGAACATCGATGGAATGAATGTTTGCTTTCCCCTGATGGCCCAATATAATCACAGATTATCAAAAATTAAAATATATTAGGGGAATTAATGTGTATCGAGGTAAATATTCTGGCATCTCGCCGATAGACCAAAGGAAAGTTGTTCATTAGTGGAAGAAGGATCGCAGTCTTGCTGATATGGTGATGATGATTGTACTAACTGATGTGACATCTCAAGGCATCGCCAAGATATTTAAAAATAAATGCTTCCCTCTGGTGACAAGACTGAGACGGGAGATGTATTTATGAGCCAAAATTGAAGCACATGTTGATCGCATAATTGTCACATAGTCTAGAAGATTTCATTGACGATAGAAGCAGAAAGGAAAAGCTAGGAGGTCTTACGTAGCAGAGACCAGTGGAGGCGAGACCTAAGTAAGTACACCAATGCCAGCTTAGAAGTTGTATTTTTCAAAAGATTAAGAATTCAAACAATGGAGGAAAATACAACAAAACCCAAAGCTAAGAAACAAAAAACTGAGAAGAGACCCCTGAATCAAGACTTGATAGATCAATGCCCTAGGTTAGGACCAAGACCCAAGAGGAGTGCTCAAATGAATCCTTCAATGAATAGATTATTAGATAAACATAAGGGCTTGGGAGATATTTGGACACCACAATGCGGGTATGAACTCTTCATGTATCATTACAAAAAATAATTTAGGTTTCAGCCAGTCTACAACCCGTGGAGGTTGAACTTGGGAAAACTCGTGGTGCCCAACGTGTTCATAAATGTAGAACTAATTAAAGCTTTGGCTAGCAGATACAACCTAAAGAGGAGAACTATTCAATCACATAATGGGGCTGACGTGCTTGTTATTTCTGAGAATTTAATTTTTAATGCGTTTCAGTTGGAGTGTCCTATGAACTTGACATTCACAGTTAGAGACCTCTTGATAGAGTATCACCATATGGATACCAGCTACAAATGATGGAAACTACCCTTACATAGGCCCAAGAATGAAGGAGGCCAACTCAGGAGGTTTTCAAGCAATGAAAACCCTCCTTTTCATGAGGACTTGTTTGAAGAATATTTCTGATACACTTATTATTTAGCTAGTCAGGTCTTGGGGGTAGAGGTCTCACCTTTCATGTCTATTGCCCCAATGGTCTTAGCTGCATACATAGAAAGCACTGATGTTAGATCATTCAATTATGCTAGATACTTGGCCAATGCCCTAAACTAGGAGCTTGAAAATATTAAAAACAACAGTGAATATATTCATTTCAAACATTATTCTCTATTCATGCATTTGCTCATGCACGGGGGACATGTTAGAAGGGTTTGGAGTGAAGAATTAAGAATAAGAGATACAGATGAAAATGGAAACCTCAAACCTATATAGATGTGGACTTCATTATGGGATAGTCAATTTGGTAGATCTCATTATCTTTATTTTGAGGAGTTTTTTGTGAAACCATTGATGAGGTTGTTGGGATATCCGCGTGAATATAACTTATCCCCAGAAGCACAAAATTTTCTAAGACCAAAGGAAAATGACTCAAGGAATAAGGTGAATCATAACTGGGGAGACTGGTATGCTTTTCTTGACTACACAGTGATAAGGGATTATGGGTTTGAAGGAATTCCACACTTGCTTCCAAGAGTAGTTCCTGATCGAATTTCCTACTTAGAAATTGTGAGGCAATTGGAAAAATCTGATGCCAAACACCTCAAAGAACACAACAAACAATCAATTATGCCCAACACTTTATGTTTTGGAGACTTTACAGTGGTTGTAAATGAGGGATATGAGAAAATTGATGCTAAATTAGCACAATATAACCTCCCTCTAGGCAATAAAAGGGAAAATTTTGATGCAGAAGGCTTTATTCACAAAGCAAGGCTATCACAGGGGTTATCAGGATATGAGCATGTGTTCTCAGAAGAAGATGTGATCAGAAAACATGATGAAGCCTCTACCACTAACAAAATGACTTCATATAATAGGGTTATGCTTGTAGAGGAATGGAAAAGAAGAAATTTCCCATCTTATTCGAGGGAATTTGGTGAAATACATGATCCTCTAGCAAGGATTGAGCAACTCATTGCTCATGTGAATGAATTGGTAAAGGATATGCCTTCATTTGTCTTTGATGCCACTCATGCAACCTATTCAGGAGTGCAAGCTGAAGATATAGGGTCCTTAGATTATATTCCTTCATAGCCAACTCCAAAGGTGAGTTTTTCTATAGATACTGATATAAGTGAAGATGGGGAGAGTGATGAGGAAGATGAGCAAGTACAACAAATAAGTGCTCCTATAATCACACAGTATGAACCTCCTCAGGAACACAATGTTGTAAGATTTGAAGCATCAGATGAATTATCTAATGATGTTAGGGTCAAGGTTGGAAAAGAGTTCATTTCTGATGAAGATTTTGTTAAGTCTTAAGAGTTTAAATCATTTGTTTATGAATATAAATGTGAGAAAATGAGACAAAAGATGCAGGATGTCACTCTTGAATGAGAGGTTGTTGCTTTGGAAGAATTGAAAAAAGAAATAGACAAAGAGATGGAGTCCATCTCTCCTGAGAGAGGGAGATAGTTACTTTAGGAAGCTAGAGTATTGCTTTTTCTCAGGTGGGATATAAGCTCTGCAATTTTGTTTGATAGTTTCAGAAAGAGAGAGGACATAACAATGAACTTAACAGAGGAAGCAAGTGATAAGATGTATTCAAGATCTAGATACAATCCAGATGAGGCCACCTTGCTTATTTGGTCACTGTACCCCCATGAAAATAGACTAGCTGTGATTGATAATCCAAACCAAATGTTTGGACATCTCTTGGTCCAAAGTGTAGGGGATACTAATCCCATGGAGACAGCATAATTGAATGTCAATGTGGCAAAATTCACCAAAGTGAAAATTGATAAGTTGGTTAAAGAAAATGATAGGTTGAAGAAGGAATTAGCACATCAAAGAGAAAGATCATCTTCCTCTTCCACACTAGAGTTGTATTCCCCATGGCTTGAAAAGGATAAGAGAGTATTGGATGCAATGGCTAATACAACTTATTGGAAAAATTGCCACTTGAAATCTCAGGAAAAATGTAAACAATTGGAGAAAGAAGTCAAAACCATCAAGTATAATACTACATCTAAAATGATCAAGGGGAGATTCAATAAGATGATGAAATGTGTTGATGAATATTGGAGACAATTTAAGCAGGTATACTCAGCAATAGAGGAGAATGAATGACTATAGGGGAGAATAATTGAAAAGAGAGAGGAGCTTCGAGACAAGCAAATCTTGAAAGGAAAAATAATGCAGAAACATAACAAATTGGTAGAATCACACAATGGATATCATAACAGGCTCATGGAAGATCTCAACTACTTCAATTTGACTCCAACACTTTATGATGATATGGGAAATCCCTGAGAGTATGATGATTGGAAGGAAGAGTTTGATGCGCTTTTGACTGCTGCACTACATGAAATCAATGATGAGGACATAATTTTATAAAATAATCACAAGCAGCTCGAGAAGATGATGTATAGGGAATATGATATGAGGGAAGTGATCTCTAATATAGATACTTGTGTTGAACAAGAGTATATTCATCACCTATTTGCATTTAATTTGTTCCTTAACCAAACTATGGATATACCAAACACAATGGGACAACCATTGGGATGAAAGGAGTCAACCGACAACATGAGCACCCTATCATGGAGTAGAAGCTTTGAATAGATCTTACGTGGTCATGGGATTCTTCTTGGAGATTAACAGATTGGTACATGCATTTGTTGCAATATTTTGTTTTCTTACTTATGTTTAGTTATCAAACAACATGAATTTTTGTAATGGGTCTATAGCTTTTGCCTCTCATATATATATAAGAGAGACCAAGACCTGAATAGATCATCATCACATCATTTACATTTAGGGTAGGCATTAGTAAGAAGATAGATTGCACCAATTTGTCCATCCATCTCATATTAGAAACTACTGTTATAATGCATATTATTCAAAGATAAATATAACAGAGAAGGTTATGCATAATTGTTAATTTGCTTTCAAGTGCTCAACTGTTGTGTGGATTTATATGCTTATATGTTATTTGGATATCTTTGAAGTGGTTGTTTATGTTATTCAAATTGAGTGTGTGAAAATACATTTGATTTTTCAATACACATTTGTTGTAATTGTGTGATGTTGACTGGTTTCGGTGTGTAGAAAATTAAAGCTCCTTTTAGAGATCAAATTTTATAGGTTCCTATTTGGATTAAAGTCATTTTGAATAGATTGTCTTAATTGGTTTCCTTTCACATATTAATTAAATCCTTTCACAACTTCACAGTAGAATAAGGGGATATCACTAGGATTACTAAGAAGAGCCCAAATAACTGACATACTTACACATTTGCACAAGGTGCAAACATTCAGAGTGCCCAGCTATTCGAGTTAAGCTAAAGAGAGAATCTACCCATCTTATAGAAGCCTATCTCCAAAACCATCATTCACCCCCCCACTTCGTCCACCTAATAGAAGTAGGCACTGTTCATAATTAGATATTGCATACAAAATACAACTCACAAACTTGAATTCTCAATTACTCTCATTAAAAATTAGTCACTAAAAATATGTATCTACTCCACCTTCACGTGCCTTAGTGAGTAGATTGCTCAATTCAGGAACCATATTTACATGTAAATTTTCCTTATTGTTCAAGTATACCCACCTAGGTCTGGTAGAACCTAAAGAGTAGAAGGTAATCAGTCTTGTTTACCTTGTTCATGGGTCAAAGGTGTATTAAGGGATTGGCACCCCCTTATGGTTTAAAACTTGCACTTTTGAAACCTAACAAATCCCTCAACCCTTAAACCCTCAAGTAACCTCTACCCTCTACCCTCAACCCTCAAGTACCCTTAAACCCTAATCCCTCATTAACCCCTATACCCTCTACCCTATACATTGGACCCTCAACCCTAATCCTTGAACCATATACGTCCCTCAACCCTCTACCCTCAACCTTAAACCCTCAACCCTCTACCCTATACATTAAACCACCCTTAACCCTCAATTCTCAACCCTCAACCCTTAATTTGCACAAAGCACTGCAGTAAAGGAAAAAATTGCTTTGTTTATGATTATTTGGATGAATAAATGGGGAATGTTGGTGATAGTATGGATCTTGTCACACAAATTATTGCATTTCATGTTAAATACAATGAAAAATCAAAGGCAGTAGATCTTTTGATGCAAGTGATATGTAGGCAAGTAACTGAAGGCTAGTGAATATTGGGGAAGGATTTTTTGTTCTAACACCCTTAATCCCTGCTAGATCAAAACAATTAGGTGCTACATCAGGTGCTAAATTAGGTGCCAAAAAAGGCTCTAAAGCAGGTGCTAAAATAGGTGCTACTTAAGGTGCTAATATGGGCACTAACGTAGATGCTAATCTGGTTGCTAATTTAGGCACTAATCTGGGCGTTACAATAGGCATAGTTTTTAGTGCTAATCTTGGCGTAAATCTAGGCATTAATAAGGGTGTTATAGTGGGCGTTAATAGTGGTGCTAATCTTGGCACTAATTGCGGTGCTAAATTCGATGCAAATTTGTGCCTAATTTAGCGTCGGCTTGTTCTGGTTGGTGCAAAATATGCCAAAAATAGTGCCATACCGAAAAATAGTGTTGACTTTTCCCAAAAAATGGAGAAAAATACATTAAAATAGTGGGTGGAAGCAAAAAAAGGAGCAAAAAAGGGAGCTAATCACAGGGATTTGTTGTAGTGATATTATCCAATTTTAGCTTCACTTGGTGTTAATTTACTTAATGATATGAGTATACTACTTACATGATATGTGATAATCCTAATGTTTATTGATACATCTAGGGATCATGATTCATGTGATGATGTTGTTAGATCTAATGAAAATATTCTTCATATGTTTTAAATGATACCATATCTTCTACATATTTGGACCTCATATGTATGCACTTAAGGACTAATTATTTCTTGATGATTTATCTTATGAGGATGTTAGTGATGCTTTCCTACTTCATGAGCATGCTTTCTCACATGATATTTCTATGGATAAAGAGGATAATCACTTTCTAAAAGTAATTCATGACAATAATGAATTTTGGGAATATTTTAATGCCTTATGATAGATCAATTTGTGCTTATTATAATGAATATATTATTAGATATCAAATGGTTAATTATATTCTAATTAAAAATGTGCATTTACATGCTAACTTATTATGTATTGTATATAATGTTCACATGCATGATTATGCCTTCCTAATATATGCATTTAGAGAAAATTTAATTGATGAAGCTTTACAATGATTTGATATGGACCTGATACTTCTTATCATGCATTCATTACCCTTGCTTGTGATTTCTTTGAAAATTTTACTCCCCACCCAAGAGTGTGTTGGCATAGTAATTCTAATCTCTTAATCTATATTGCCCATTCAATGAGATCTCGTGGGTTCATAAATTCTCCCTAATAATAGGATGGTTTTAGATAGCCCTAATGATTCTCTTAGGAAACATTAAATATATATAATCTTATACTTCATCATTATATGACCATGATAAACCTCAAGTGTAATGCCTTTCTAATGTTCAATCAACTTGGTATTTATGAGTGGACACACAATTCAGAGGATAGGTTCCTAACTGAACAGTTCACCAAACCAGATCACAAAGGCTTCATTAAATTATCAACTAGGGCTCATAAGCTTTTGACAGTGTTGGCACTATATGTGCATTCAAGGATCCTAACTATGCCCTATATCAATGAAACATATGTGATCACACATGTATAGAAAACTATAAAGGCTGGAAAGGAAAGTAAAATGTCAAATTGCAAAATAGGGGAAATAACATGAATCTATTGCTTATACTATGGCTACCTTTTGCTTAATGTTGTAATTGCTAATTGTTGAAACAAAACTTGCAACTAACTATCACTATTGACTTCTAACTTCGAAATTCTCTGGAGACTAACTCAACATAATGTTACCGAATGTAATTCATGCTAAAAATACCATTCATGGAATTCACATACATACAAGTGAGAATTCAGATAAATGAATATAGTAATGTAACATTGAATCTAGTACAAAAAATAAGATGGGTTGGAAGTACCTCGAGTTGCTCGAGTTGATGCACCCACAAGAGATATCAAATATGCACTACTGATCAACAAATCATGATAGTAAACTAAACTCCTTTATTGCATAAGAACTGGACTTCTTACAATCTGAAAAGAATCTTCAAAATATTTCCCATTTAGAGTTACATATCCATTACAACTAAATAACAAAAAAGTAACAACAATGAAGTATTGTCTAGTAAAACAATTAAAAATTAGAACTAGAACTAGATTTGCTCCTCAACCACCGATCCCAATATATAGGTGTGGGAGGAGTTTTATTCATACAAGGACTAAAAACAAAACATAAATGCATGCCTCCACTCTCCCTCAAGAATAGGGAGAGGACTGGTCTTGTAACTGATAACCATAATTAGAAAAGATAGAAGAAGAGAATTCAAACTATAACTCTACCCTAACGGTATGAAAAAAACATGCTCTATGCAAACTATCACATCATTAAGCTTTCCTACTCAATTCATGTCATCTTATTTGGTGTTGGTGATGACTCACAGTTGACCATTCAATGTTCATCTGCATTCCTTCCTAGAGTTGTCGCATTTAAGCATTCTAGCTTTTCCCTTGCAACTAGTTATGATCTTATGTTGTGGTCTGTAAATCCAGTTATTGCAGGTTGTAGTTCCTCTTGGCTACAAAAGGTTAGTTTCATCCTAAAGCGTACACATCATTAAAAACCATTAATCAAGCATAGAATCATAATGAATTTCATAAACACATATATCCACACATACACGTACCATCATATCATAATTATATTGCCACATACTAAAGTCTGGTTTAAGATGCATGAAAGATATAAAAGATGTATAATTCTTAGGATTGTTTGTGAACTTGGTAGGTTGAAATGCTAAAAGACATGAACATAATGAAAGAAAACTAGCTATTATCTAAGCTCATCATTCCCCCCAACTAAGCCTTTTGTTTGTCCTCAAGCAAATTTCAAGGTTGGAGGTTGTACTGCAGGGTTATTTCTCTTAGATTTGCCACAATGTCAATTCCCTTCTTCTACTTCAGATAGTAGCCCTTCTAATATGAGATCTTTGCCAACCTTTTATTTTCTTCTGCTTCTTCTCCTCCTCGCTTCCTCCTTGTCTAATGTGCTACATAAGAAAGGAGGATAGGAGGATGAAAGACAAGTGGAAACCATGTCACTTCATTTTCCATGTAAGGTCCATGTATTTGTGAGATCTATGAGTCATGGCTACAAAATTATAGAGAGAATGTGGCTCCTTTCTTCTTAATTCAAGTGAAATCTCTTCCCATCTCCTATGTACAAACTGGAAGGCTTCATGAAGGGTTCATGTTGCTAGTTTCTTTTCTCTTGTATAATCTCATCTCCTGCAATTCATTATTATTTCTTCAACTCCATTATAATCTAGGAGGTTCAACCATTGGTCAATGACAACACTTGGATTCACTGATTCTTTTTTGAGCTATAGGGTAATGGATTTTTCTATTTCATGGTAATCTTTTAGGATTTTTCCCCTTTGGTGCTCATTTCTAATGTAGGAGGCTCAAGCTCTATTTGAAGGTCTCCCACAAAAATTATTGGATTCCATTCAATCTCATCTTAGAGAACATAATTATATAAGTATAACTCACATAATTGGTCTTGCATGTCTAGTGTAGAATTGAAGAGAGTACCTAGAAACACAATATTTTTGTTCATGGAAATAGGTAGATCACTAATCAATTGGTTGAATTGAAAACACAAATATTTTTCCTACAGAAACAATGCATAAACCCTTGCAGGTGGCCTACATTTCAACAACTATGTTGTTTTATCTGCCATCATCTCAATTTTTACTTTCTTCTTTTTCACTTCTATCTCCAATTGTTCAAGTTCCCTAGTGTGATTAGATATTAATTTAGCTTTTTCTTTCTCCCAATCCTTCTTCTTTTGAAAGAACTCTTGGGTTCTTTTACATAATTCAACACCCAAGGACACCACAGTTGGCCTAGTGGGGGTTCTGACCTAAGGAATTGGGCCTTGGAATACTTGTTTTTTGTTTCTTGCTTCAACCATAGAAAGTTATGCAAGTATATCCAATTTAGACCTATGCTCAAACTTATAGAGCTTCTCCTCCAATTTTTTGATCCTTGAATCCCGCTCACTATCCTTTTGCTAATAAGTTTTTAACAATTATTCCAATTGTTTTATTCTTTCCATTGCTTCTTGTAACTCTTTGCTAATATTCCTTTGTTCAATAAAAAAATCATCTTTTTCTAGAATATGTTCATCCCCTGATGCACTTGTGTATTCAAAACCCTCAAAAATAGGGATTTTTGGGGATCTCCTCATTTTCTTTGCCACAAAAGCATCCTATGAATCAGATCTAGAGGTACTAGTATAATGCCAAGCCTCTACAATAGGTGTATTCACATTTCTAGGGTAATTCCCCTCTGATTCTAAGTTTGTTTCAACCATTACAACATCCTCTTGTTGCTTTTTAATTGACCCTCTCATGTACCCCTTCTTTAGGCAGTGTGATTACCTCCTAGGTTGTGTGGGTCTCTTCTTCCATTTTGCAGGTGTAGAAAAAGAGGTTCCACTTTTTCTCTTCTTGCCTTTATGTTTTTTTTTGGAAACATGGATTTCTTGTTTATCTACTACTGCGAGTTGCTCAATAGAGGTTGTAGGCTGAGTTTCCTACAAGCCCTGCTCCTCTAGCTCTCCTGTGTTGCGGGTAGGTGACACAATAGGGGAATCAAATGGCATTTCCCTTTTTGGAACAATAGGTTCTTCCATTATTTTTTCTTGGCCCCTATTATCATCATTGGGCCCTTCAAGGATATTGTTGATATTGTTACAATTAAAAAAACTTTCCTAATAAATATTTGGAAATTGAGTCCTAAGACTCCTCTTTACCAACAATGTAACCAAATAGAAATGAGACAATGTCGTATTGTTTCTTTTCTTCTTGTACTCGGAAAACATTATCTTTAACATATTATACAAGAAATTAGGAACATCGACATGCCTACCATGATGAAGATGACTCAACAATTTAAAATGAACTGTGTATAACAAAGATTGCCTGCCATCACATGTCAAATACTTAACTATATAGGAAGAAAATGAAGCCCAAATCTAGGGTACATACAATCATTTAGTACCTTGAGAAGAGGAATCTAGGTTTTCTCTTGGTTGCTTGAATTCATTCATTGCAACAATAGCATCTACCCTAATTGGAAACTCTTCTACAATCTTGGCAATCTAGATGCTTCGGTTATGGCAGCTTCTAAGGTATCTACCCTTAAGCCCCTAACAATTGCTTCATCATTTTACAATGTGGTTGCAAACTGTTGGGTCATAACCTCATTAAACTCTATGAGCTTTAGAAAATATTCTAACTAGCCATCTTGTTGAAAAATAGGAAAAACTAGCCTGTAATCTAACAACTAGTTGTGTGTCGTTGGTTCTTTGTGTATTATATCACCTCCCATGATAATGCTTCAGTAATTGAGCTCCTCAATTTTGCCCTGTTCTTGTTCTACCACCTCAATTAACCACTTCTACTATGCTATAATGATGTTTTGTTCAAATGCACCTTTCAATTCAACTGCTAAGAACCCTTTCCTCTTCTCTGAAATTTTGTGTCTTTTGAAAATGGTGGAAAATAATGAAAAGGTTTTGCAAAGTTTTTGAAAACCAAGAAAACTAAGGAATGCCCCTCCCACCAACTAAAGATACTAAGTGTCCTCACTTGGTATGGTTTTGGAGAAGGGTTATATTAAAATTACTAGAAAATTAATTAAGATATGTAGCATGCACAAATAAATCTATAAAGATGTAGAAAATCAATAATCAACTATGTTAATTATGATAAGTTAATATACTATAACAGTAGGAATTGGTTGAAGTGTAATTCAACTCATGTGAAGTAACTGATGTCTGCTTGCAATGTGATTTGAAGTGACTTTCCTTGATTGCCATGAATTCCACACAGTGGTAATTTGAAATGAATGACAACATATGCATGATGTGTGGAAAATGATGGATTGAAAAGGCTACAAAGTGTATGGAATAGGTGAGGTGAGATTAATTGCATGGTACATTGTAATCAATAAAGGTGGTAGGATTGCTACGTGTGAATAGATGTAAGAGGTTGCATGTAATGAAATGAAATATGTATGGTTACATGTACGAAGGAATAGGTTATGAAATGATAAATATGTAATTAATGTGGATGGTAATATGAAATTATTGACATACAATTTGAAGGGAAATCAATTCATCCCAGAATGAGCCTCTAAGATCAGTAGGTGCCTTCAAAAAATTGTGTTTCTTTAGATAGCCTCAAAAGCATGTACTACTATGCCATAAAGCAGAATCAGACAGTTTATTTCCCACCATTAATCCTTAGCTCAAAAAGTTCATGCAATTTTAGATCTTTCAAGATCAACCAGTTTCAAAACACATGAAACAAATTCAATACACAAAATCATTAAGCATGAAAGATAGAACAGAAGACATGAACACAAAGATTTATGTAGGGAAAACCCTTTCGGGTAAAAAACCCCACACTCCAAAAGCATAGATCCATTGTATTATTTAGCAACAAAATAAACAATTACAATACAATGTAGGCTCTAAGCCTTTACATGGAGATTTACATCTTGTTCCATCTGGAGAAAATTTGGCAGCATAACCCCTCTCAAATTCAATCTCTCCTCACACTATTCCAATACACTACTGTATTACATACAAACTTCTCAAGCGTTATAGGAAAATCGTCGTTCCAACTTCCATACCAATTGAATAGTCATTGAAAAAATTAACCATCTTTACCTTCTATCATCGTCAAAGTCCTATTAGAATGTCGAAGGGACTTACATTGTTTTCTTTCCAACAACGATATGTCTCTCCAATATGAGCACACTAGCTTCACAAACATCCTATCAAAATTTTGAAGGGACCATCATCAACATACTGTCAATATCTGTCATTCCCTCTGATGAAGAGATCTTGCCTCCCATCAAGATTTCGAAGGGACAAGCCTCAAGGTCTCGTCGATATCATATTATCTCCTTGATACAGCTCCATCAGAATACTAAAGGGACCACATTTTAGGTCTCATCGATATCCTCCTGTCTCCTTGAAAATTCCCTTCCCACTGTTCATCAAAATGTTGAAGGGATTGTAAAATAGCTCCCTTCGAAATTGACTTGTCCCTCTGATGTCCCTTTTGATAGTCCATCAAAATATCGAAGGGACTGCAAAATAGCTCCCTCTAACATTGTAATGTCTCTTCAATGAAGTGCTTATCGGGATGTCAAGGAGAGTAGCCATTTCGTCTTGCCAAAATTCACCTGTCAACCTAATGAACCTTCAGTCAATGCCTTTTACACCAGTAAATTTGAGACATCTATTCTTAACATTCTCCCACTTGACAAAGAACTTACTGGCTCCCAATCAATGCTCGAAGTCACTGTATCACCCAGGGAACCTACAACAACATCCAAGATGTCCACCATCTTATACAGTAGTTTTAGCCATCCTCCAAAGGAAAGGAATGAGCCATGGTGAATATGCACCAATCTAACACAAGACACCTGCAACAACATCCAATATGTCCACCATCTCAAGTAGCAGTTCTAGCCATCCTCCAAAGGAAAGGAATGATCCATGGTGTATATGCACTAGTCTAAAGAACACGAGCATAAGATCCAACTGATAGCAAAGGTTACAAAATACTGCCACCACTCCACTATGCTCACAAGCTATACAAAATCATCAACAACATCAACTTCAAACACAACCATGAATTATTCCTTCTTTGTCTACAATGTGGGTAGTATTCTATAAGGGTTGCTTTTGCCTCTTCTTGCTTCTTTTTCACATGAAGGGTGTCTAATTGTGTAGCCAACTGGCTAATAATATCCTCCTTCATATTTGATAGAATATTGATTAGTTCTACTCTATAGACTCCATTGGATGACTTGTTGATGGAAGATGTCCTGACTCCCCTAACCTTCTTGGTGAAATATCTTGAATAGTTCCTGCATGCTTTGCATATTTTGTAAAATGGTTCCTGTGAGATATCTCTTTCCCCAATGAGGTTAAGTGCATCCATGCAATTTCCTCATTAATCCCTCCCAAGAATATCAACTTTAAGGACTCATTAGAGAGTTTATTTTGGTGGGATTTATTAAGGTAGAACTAAAACCTCTCCATAAAGTCTTCCAAGTATTCATCTTCCTTTTGTGACATCCTAAATATGTCATCCATCTTCCTATCTATGCATCTACAGTAATATAGGTACTTTTCTAGGAACTTTATCTTCATGTAATTCCAATTTGGAACATCTCTTCCCAAACCCATAAACCATATCAAAGCAACATCCTTCAGTGTTGTTGGAAATAATTTGAGCCTATGTGCATATGTGGTATAGTCATAACTTGTACATGGCACATCAAACTCAAAAAGGAAGGTGTCTGGATCCTCCATGACCAACCCATAAAAGATAGGTAATGTTGAAGGAGGTATGTCCTTTAAAGCAATTTCTCTCTCTTGGTTGGTAATGGGGAACTCAAAGGTTACATGCTTTGGTGAGTCTTCAATTGTTGTATCATCCATGATGTTGATGTGTGTGTGGGAAGTATCCTTTATGTTTGGTGTGAGTACTGGTATCAGGGATGATTCTTCTTAAGGAATACCCTCACTCTATTCACTTTGTCCACCAATATCCTCTATAGCTTTGTATGTTGAGGGGAGAAATCTTCCCAAAACATCTTGTTTCCTTCACATACAATGATTATGACTCTTTGGATCAATGGTTCCTGCACATTATTAATAAAGCATTTTGTTGTTGGTGGGTTAAAACCTAATTACCCTAATGCTTAAAACAAAACACTAAACTATGAAAGCTTGAAATTACACAAGAGAATCCTGAATGTAGCATCATGCTTGACAACAACACCAAAAATTTAAGGTGTTTCTAATGTTCAATCAAATTGGTGTTTATGAGTGGACACAATTCAAAGGACGGGTTCCTAACTGAATAGTTCACCAAACCCTCACAAAGGATTCATTAAATTATCAACTAGGGCTTGTAATCTTTTGATAGTGTTGGCACTATATGTGCATTCAAGGATCCTAACTACACCCTATATCGATGAAAAATAGGTGGCCACACATGTATAGAAAACTATAAAGGCTAGAAAGGAAAGTAAAATGTCAAATTGCAAAACAAGGGAAATAACATGAATCTATTGCTTATACTATGGGTACCTTATGCTTAATGTTGTAATTACTAATTACTGAAATTAAACTTGCAACTAACTATCACTACTAGCTTCTAACTTCTAAATTCTCTAGAGACTAACTCAACATAATGTTACAGAATGTAATTCATGCTACATAATATCATTCATGGAATTCACACACATAGAAGTGAGAATTCATATAAATGAATATAGCAATGTAACATCTAAAAAATATAAGATGGGATAGCAATACCTCAAGTTTCCCTTGCTTGAGTTGTTGCACCCATAGGAGATATCAAATATGTACTACTGATCAAAAAATCATGACAATAAACTAAACTCCTTTATTGCATAAGAACTGGACTTCTTAGAGTTTGACAAGAATCTTTAAAAGATTTCCGATTCAGAGGTACATATCCATTATAGCTAAATAACATAAAACTAACAACAATAAAGTATTGTCTAGTAAAATAATAAAAAACTAGAACTAGAACTAGATTTTCTCCTCAACCACCGATCCCAATATATAGGCACGGGAGGAGTTTTATTCATACAAGTACTAAAAATAAAACATAAATGCATACCTCCACTCTCCCTCAACAATAGGGAGAGGACTAGTCTTGTAGCTGATAACCATATTTAAAAAAGATAGAATAAGAGAATTCAAACTGTAACTCTGCCCTAATGGTATGACAAAGATGTGCTCTATGCAAACTATCACATAATTAAGCTTTCCTACTCAGTTCTTGTCATCTTATTTGGTGTTGGTGATGACTCGTAGTTGACCATTCAATGGTCATCTTCATTCCTTCCTAGAGTTGTCATTTTCCAAGCGTTCCAACTTTTCCCTTGCAACTGGATGCGGTCTTATGCTACGGGTTGTAAATCTAGTTGTTGCAGGTTACAGTTCCTCTTAGCTACAAATGGTTAGTTTCATCCTAAAGCATAGACATCATTAACAAACATGAGTCAAGCATAGAATCATTATGAATTTCATACATTCATAAATCCACACATACAAGTATCATCATATCATAATTATATTTCCACATACTAAAGTCTGGTTTAAGATGCATGAAAGATATAAAAGTTTTATAAGTCTTAGGATTGTCTATAAACTTGGCAGGTTGAAATGCTAAAAGACATGAACTTAATGGAAGAAAACTAGCTATTATCTAAGCTCATCACCAAGTGCATGCTTTTTTGTATAAGGTAAAATAATTCATCTATCATGTCAATTGAACATGAATAATAAATGCACTCACATAAGATACTAAAGCATCACAACTCATGAATGCATTTATGTTTCCTAATTTTTATACAACTCACCATACATCATCATGGAATAAAAAATATTAATACATAATAGATACTTGTCTAGTTTATCGATTCTAGCTACATGATGGTTATTTGCATATCATTAAAATTCAATTGTATTCATGTGCATGCTCTTTTTTTTTCTAAATACCAATACATATTTAGCTTAATAAGTACTCAATTATATGTATACATACAATTATTAGCAACCCTTTCAATCTCTATTCACTTGTTAAGGTGAATAAATCTAAGTTACTATGGGTATTGAATTGACTCTAAGGAATTCCTTCCTCCACAAGTCTACTTGCATATCCATGTCCAAAATATCAAGATCGCATGTAGTTCTCCTTTTTAAGTTATTTATCCAATATATTTTCTTGTATATTGCTTAAAATTAGAAGAGGCAATCAATGGTCATGATTACTAATTTGATTGACCTATTGATTCATCCAAAATAGGGTCCAAATCCATATAAAACTATTTATAGAATAATTCCAAAAATAATTTTTAAATTCTATTCCAATACAAACTTGGATCATAATTTTTCCTTTCACCTTATATAATTTTCCTATTGGTAGAATATGTGGAAGTACTCACTATTTTAAACTAGAACCATTTTTTATGAAAATTACACTCAAAAAATTCAATTTTCCAACTATACACTTGAAAACCTTTTTTTGCTACTAGCACCCATCCTAGGCACTAGTGTTTGTTATAAAAGATTTCCAACATTTAACATGGATGTCAATGTGTTCTATAAAAGTCGCTAATGCCTAGCAATGGAACTAGTGTCTATCTCTAGGCATTAGTGCCTAGGGTGGGAACTTATATTTTATCTATTTTTTTTAAGACTACAGGAATTAGGTAGCCCCCCTATAAACTATAGTGGGCCTAGTAATTTTTTTTCATGTGACCAGTGACACTAGTACAATACACCCTTTAGTACCATGGGGATAAGGGGAGACTAGACCTCATGACCTCTTACCTGCAACAAGATGCTTTGGGGAATCGAGCTATGCTCCCTACCCCTATATTTTGTCTAAATTGGACAAAGTTGGATATTCATGTCCTAGTCAAATCTTTCATATATGACTACTCAGATTTTTGTGTTGGGTTTTCACAAAATTTTAACATACTCAAACTTCAATTTTGAAAATTCAATTAATAAGAATTATCTTTTCAAGTTTATTACTATTGGATAAGACTTGAATCCCGACACAACTAAAATCTAAGTTTACTTGTGTTCTCTATATGTTGGCTCTTGAAACTATAACTCCAATTCTGTAGAGAGAACACTCACTACTCATGTAGAAGGGGACAATAAAATGCAAGTAGAGAAGAAAAATTATCAACAAGAAATGGATAGCCTAAGACTAATGGATAGGATTGGGCTAATCCTCTTCTTCTTTAGAATTTATAAAACCTAGGAATATGATCCTTGAGGTTTTATTGATAGAAAATTAAAGAGAACTACAAAATATTATGAACTAGGCCTAGACTAATCATATCCTAATGATGTCTTTGAATAGAACTCTTGACCTCACAATGAGAAAATATAATGCAAGCATACATATGCAACTTATGATAGAGACAATTTTCAGTCATTGTATATGAATCCCCTTATATCACATACACATATGCATATTATAACCACTTCCAATATGAATCTCCTAATATTCAACCATCGATAATTCTACCTAAGATGTAACACAAGTGATAATACTAAGTAATGAAATAAGGCATGTTAAAACTAAAAACTACAAACTAAAAGAAAAGATATTTCTTGAAATATTTATAGGTGGTATGGTAGAAGGGGAAAACCTTACAAACTAGTGCCTTGATCCAACATGTAACTACATCACTACCCTACTCTCAACCTTGACACAAATTATAATTTCACCTTGAAACCCAAGCATACAATTGAGAACCATAATTTGGGTTCTATAATCAACAATTGTAAACCTAATAATAGTAACCAAAAGTGTTTATGTATGGATAATCATTAAAAAATCCATAATCATATAAAATAAATCCACATAATAGACTAAAAGGAGAGGTTCAAATTAACACTCTAACAAGTTAAAAAATGTAACCCTAGAAGAGGAAATAACATGTCACCTCCTAAAAACATTTTATAAGTCCTTGCGTGGACTAGCCAATTAAAACTCTATCAAGTTAAGAAAATGTAACCCTAGAAGAGGAGATAGCATATCACCTCCTAAAAATATTTATTCAATCATGGAGACACCCATGATACAATTTTTTTTGGAATTTAATCTCTTTTCTAAAACCTAAAACTAGTGAAAGAATTGAAGAAAATATAAGACATATAAACATTAATTCCATATAACTTACAAATCAGGTCACAAAGTTTTACAATAGTTCCCTTACCAAAAACTCTAATTACATCCCTAAGGAATGAGTATATAACAATTATAATTTAGTATCAAGCTTGTGGGCATAGGAAACAAGTGATAAAACATATTAAACCAACATTAAACACCTACCACCATCAAGATATTATTGCAAACAAAATAATTGCACTTGCATAAGAGAAAAATCCACACGAGATTAACAACTAGTGCATATGAAGATTAAAAGTATTTTTTACATTTATGCAAGTCAATAGAATGGTCTACATGTCTATATAAGTAATAATATTTATATTTTATGTCTATAACATAATTTAAACTAGTTTACATGTTGAAACCCTACATATCCATGACCCATGCCCTACACCTGACTATTCAACTAATATAGTGACCATCAAATATTAGGTAGCCTACATAGTTGAAATTCCACATTTCATGTCTACATATGGATCAAATATGTTTGTAACATCACATGTATGCCCACAAGTCACTAGAGAGAAACAAACATTCCACTAATAAATCAAGAAGTTATTATCTTCATATCATTAGTTGAATTCATAAGAAAAGTGCTAAAATAGAAGCATCTAGGGAATGAACTCATAATGAACAAGTAGGGCTTAAAATTTTGTTTAATTGATCACCAATGGAGTAAAAACTTCCATATAGTATTAAGGTAAGGCTATTGTTCTCAACAAATAACTAGTATGATCCCAAAATTCATCATCCTCTAACATAGGGTAGGAAACTCTAGAGAATTATAACATTCATAATGATTATGATTGATAATGGGTGTGACTACCAACATGTTTGAATTTGATGTGGAGATAAATGGTGGGTGAAGAAAGGGGGTATAGATTGATGGCTAATGCATAATGATGAAAAATAAATCTCATCTAATATTTTCACCCACTGGGAGAACTTTGGTTATTGTCATATAAGGATACAACACATGGTAAAATTCCATTCAAAATATAAGCCTTTGTATTGAAAATTTAATACATGCCTTCTATTGGTCATGTAGACCAATAGAATTCACCCATATCACTTAAGGAACAAATTTGTGTATAAGGAAGTCAATCTCATAAGAATTTAGCCATATTGGTGCCACATGACATTTATTGATATGTAGTCACAAAGGAGGGTATGCCAACTCAAAAACTTGAGCCAAACATTACCAAATGTAGCAAGTGGTGAGTAATGAACCATCCACCTATGCCCATGTAAGCCACATGAAGCAACCAAGTATCTATAAATAAGATATTGGGTACACCATGATAATTGAGTAGATGTCATATGACACTTATTGATATGTCATGTAATGCCACCTTTTTGTATTTTTATCTATTTTTGTATTTTTGTATTTTTTTGAATTTTTTTTGTATTATAGAAATTAAAATAAATTAGAATGGAAAAATATATTTGAATATAAACAGCTAAAAATACTTGATCAAACACTCAAAAACATCATCTATCAAATACAAACCAATTATTATTAGTTATGACTACTGGTACAAACCCTAGTTGCACCAAATACTCATTTGAAGCAAGCATAAATTATAAACCCTTAAAAGTATAATTTTATTAAGATGAAACTTTTAGAAACTATGGCAAGGTTGGAAACAATGCTAATAACTATCTTAAGTGGTTGGAACAACAATATTTGATCATTATTAATCCTCCAAATGATAGAATTTTATTGGAAATTATGTAAGGGCTAGAATGATTCAAATTAGTGATTGATATGACTATCACAAGATTGGAAATGATATATTTGATCTCCAAAGATGGTGCTCAAGTTATATACTAAAAAATAGACTTATAATATTAGTACTATAATAAATTATTTGTAGCTATGACTAAAAACTTGTAATTAATATCAAATTTATTCAAACCCTCCAAATATTGATGGAGCAATGACTAGGGTTTGCCAAATTGGTGTAAATTCCTCAAACCTAGTGAATAATGATGCAAACTTGATCATAAAAATCTAAAATTATTCTAGAAATCTCCCAAAATGATGTCAGTAAAATAACAACATTTATTTGTAAACCAACTTAACCTATTATTAGAATCATGTATGAGTATCCAAAATCAACAACTTTTTTTTAATTTAATAAGATATAATATTATTTAAGTTGTCCAAAAAAATAGTGATCATGCCCAACTTAAAAAAATAGTATTGATTGTTTTTATCCAAAAAAGTGGACATGACTGGTCTCCACCACATGATAGTATAAGTCACATCAATACATCTTTGGATCATTATTGTCTTAGGTGACATTTGATAAGAAATGATTTTCTATTGCATCCAAGCAAGTCATCAAGAAGAGCTAAGAAACTATAGACAAGAACATTAGGGGTCACTTGATGATGTCATCACAAGACATGTTGCGCCATGTGAGAGGTCCACATGTATCACTAAGCATGGTTGAGCTGTCAATAACACACCCATAAGCCAATAAGAATGAGCCACACATAAAATAAAGCCACCCAACCACTAAATTGGAGTGGCCACCAATAAAGAGGTATGTGTCAAGCATGTTCAAAATAATCAAAAGATATTGTGAGAGTAATGAATATTGTAGGGATAATGCAAATTAGGTAAAGTAGCATGTACACTAGAAAGGATTGGAAAATGTGAAGGATGTATGCATAATACCAATAAGGAAAAGACACTTGGATCCATTAGTGGGAGGTGAAAGTGTAGAGATAAATTAGAAAAATTGCATGCAATGTGAAAAAGGTTTACTAGTAACACAAAGCATGAGATTCAAAGGTCAAGACATAATTAGAAAACTACAAGAAATAAAGAAAATTATCCATGAAAATAGAAAAAGTGGAGGTGTAAAGGTTATTTACATGTACATTAAAGTTAAGGAACTCCAAAATGAGAAAGAAAAGAGAGGGATGATGAAGAAAATTGCAACCTTTGCATGACTGCATGAGAATCTCAAACCTTCACAAATTACAAGTGGATATAAATATAATTTATAATAATTTTACAATTACACCTCAAATTTTAAACTCTAATTTATAACACACGTACTAATCCAAACACCTTTAACCATAAAAATTGAACATTGAGGTATGAGAAAGGACTAAAAAAGTCTAAAACAATTCAAGAAGTATAATATTTCAAAGGGGAACCATTGAAGTAGATCTCAAATTGGTGGTCAATGATGGGCCAAAGGGGATCAAGAGTAACAATTGAGGAAAAAAATACAAATTTGGTCATAATTCTAGAACTCTAATATCCCTAAGGAACACTCTACAATATTCAATTTACCCTCTACACCTAGTTTATCATTCCAATTAACTTAAACGTGAAACTATGTACTTACATATGGTAAAATTATTTTCCAACATAAATTGATAAAATTGAAAAAATAATAAGGTTTAATTTATATTGCATGACATCTTTCAACATTCTAGTAATGTATAGACATACTTTCCTTTATTACTATTAGAGTGTGAAAATTCTCCACCTGAACATACCTTTCACCCATCCCTCACCTTCATTCCCTTCCTCTATTAGTATTTTAGAGTCCATCCCATCATCCATTCCCATTAAATCTTGCTCCTTCTCTTTTCCTTTATTGAAGAGTTAAACTTTCTCTTACTAGTATGCCTCACTTCCAAACCCCAATCCTTCAACAAGTGATAAGATTCATGAGGTATCTCCAATCCCTGAAATACAACATTCTTTCCTTTTTTCTCCATCACTCCCACCTACCTCCTTGCACAACCTAGAGTATTGTTAATGCTAAATTTGAATACACAAGTTCTCCTAAAAGGATTCTCCCACCTAGAAAAATATTGTTCAAAATTAAGGGTATAGATTCACATGTACTTAAAATGTTGGAATGAAGATAATCATGCTTCATTAATGTAACAATTAACATTTGGTCACCATTTTAGAAAATTTCATGGGATATTCTTTGCCTTGCATACTCAAATAGAAAAGATTTCATTAATGTTGATGATGCCATATGCAAATGACCATGGATCTATTCAAGAAGTTTTTGAATGTGTTGAAGGAGATATATTGCTAGATTTTTTTATTCATTATTAAATAATATTTTACATATAGAAACCCTAACCAAAAGCTTTCTCTAAGTACTCATGTTCAAGTAGCCAAATTTGAGGATAAAATTCTTTAGTTTCAAGGATTAGAGGAGACAACCCATTTGACCCTATAGGATGATCTCACCTTTAAGGTTGTGAATGAGATTTCATGGTGGAAAATCTTAGTGGTATCAAATTTGTAGAACATTACAATTAGATCATATATGTAAGCATTTCAATTATCATGGGCGTAAGCATACTATAATATATTTCAGACTTGTTTTTAATATAATGTTAGTTGCATTGAGTTGATATATTTTACTATTTGTTGTGGGTGTGAGCACTAAATTATATGTTCTTGTATTTAATAGTGTTTCAACCTATTTGAATACATTTTATACTTCAATATAATAAGAAAAATGTTAATGAGTTCATCTATTATTTGTTGGCTTGTTGGTTAAAAATGAAATGATATTATATTATTTTGTCAGTGATGATAAAATCAAGGTTATGAATGTCAATATATAAATCATAAAAGAAGTTTTTCAGTTTGTGTTAGATTTGGCTAAAATACACAAGTCTAAAATTATTTATGCAAAATATTAGTTTAGGACATTATAGTGGTATCAAAGTTGATTCTCCTAAAATTTGGTTTTCTTGCTAGTCTCTTAATCATGGGAGGATTCTTTAAATCTCTAATTTATGGTGGAACAATCTCTTTAGGAGACAATAGAAATAATAACAAAGGCCCAATAAAAGAGGGAGATATAGATCCTCTTTAAGAGGTGATTGTGAAAATATGGAAGGACATAGAAGGGTACAATCTTGAAGCCCCTTGAATCCTTGACAAGTATCAAAGCATGTCTAATAGTATCAAATTTGTATTTTCCTTTGAGGGTTACTTGAACTTACTTGAAGATAGGAATATAAATAAAAGAGGTTTATGTAACTACATAAGGAGGTCAAGAAAAGAAAAGGAAAAATCAAAAGTTGCTAACCTTGGAGAAAGAATCATAGAAAATTTTCTTGAATGAGAAAATTCCCCTTAAAGAAAGAAAAGAGGATCATACCCAAAATGAGCTTAGAAGAAAGAAACTTTGATTCTCATACAAATAACCATAGTGTTAAACAAACAATTCCAAGGGATATATGAAATGATGTCAAAAGTAAAAATTAGAACTAGAGGTACAACCAATTGTAGAGGTTGAAAGCAAAATCCTATTTCATTGATTGGTATTGAGATATCATAGTGGAAAAATGTTCTAGTTGATTAATTTAATAATAAATCAATAATGCTTGTTAAAGATAAATTAATTAAAGTTAATGTTCTAATGATTCTTAGTGATGTCCAAAATACACCTATTAAAACTTCAAATCTAGAAAATAATTTGAGCCATTATCATATGAAGTGTTTTTAAAAACTAGTGATGTTGATGAGTATGAATGTATAAATGGTGTTGGCTCTTGTATTACTAATAGTCATTTTCAAAGCATAAGTCACAAAAGAAATAGTGTTGTTTCAAATCTCTTAGAAACTTCCAAATTAATAATAGAAAGTAAATACTTGTGTGAACCATGATCCTAATACCTGCAAAACACAACAAACAAAAACATTAGAAGATTGAAATGCAAGTTAGAAACATGATTCCTCAAGAAATCCATTTATCAATGCTCTAAATAGGAAAATGAAAGCAATACAATGAGAAATCAACAAAAGAGATTAAATCCTATGAAAGCAATGTAAATTCTTGATCTCTTGAGGGAGTTGGTGCCAATTTGATGTGAAAATTGGCCCTTTCCCAACTCCAATGCTAGTTTTGATGATTTGATGAAGATTGTGATCCACTTTGATGAAGATTGATGAATGCTCCAAGCTAAAATCTGCAAAAAACCTAGCTATGATTCAATGAGATGGATGAGAATTGCTAAGTATTTTAGCATGGTAACTTTGCTTGAGATGTGGATGATGAAATAAGGATATAAGCTCTTTATTTATAGATTGATAAGTTGAAGAGATGTCCAAATTTGATCAATGTGGGACAAAGATTCAACCAATGATATGATGCCACTTGTCAACATGTGAGAGGATGAAGGTTGAGCAAGTTTTGAGGATTGTGCCAATAAATGCACAAATTTGAAATTCAAATTTGTTGAAATGACTTGTGAGAGGGAAGGGAAAATTGCAATAAATTCCACTTGGCTCAAGGCAAGGACATGTAAGAAGAAGTAAATGCCTTGTTGGAAGGACTTGTCAACTCACATTTTTGAATTCAAATTTGGGAATATTCCTTCAAAGATGCCTTTTTTTGAATGAAAATAGGGAATTATTAAATCAAATAAATGATTTAATTGTGCAAGTTGCAAAATCTAGAGGATTTGAATGATTAGGATTAAATTAATCAGGATTTGATTAATTTAAGGGGATATTTAGCTGATTTGACAATTTGATTTAGATTTTTGGATTAATTTAAATCAAAAAGAGAGGAATATGATAAGAGGCTAATTAAATAAAGATTTTGATTTATTTAATTAAAAGGGATGGTGTTAGATTAAATCAAATAAGGTTTTAATTTATTTAATTTAACAGATAGACTTTAGAGATTTAATCAAATAAATTGATTATTTAATTAAATAGGGATAATTAGATCAGATGAATTGATTTAATTAACAAGGGAAAGTGACTTAATTAGACAAAATAATTTATTTAATTAATAGACGAATATTGATGAATTTAATTAGATAAGGGAATTTGATTAAACAGTTAGACCAAGGGATGATTTAGGAAGAAACGATGTTAGTAGATTAGAGTGTGATATCAATCTGTATATTTTCGATGTCTACAACTTGAAATTATTTTTCATAAAAAAGATAGTAGCGACAAGGAATACCTAAATCCCTTGTATGAGGATACAAAAACTCTTATCCATGAAGTAAAAAAGGTAAACATGATGAAACCAAAAGAAGGAGAAATGATGCTAGCTTGAATGGGTAGTCTTTGCGTGATATGGAAAAAGGTAGGGCTTGAACCCCTACAAGTGGTCGGGTGGGGGAGGCTGAGTCCTCCCCCACAAAGGTTTGTGTGTTAGTAAGTATCTTGTACTCTCTCTATTTGTTTAGATTTATTGTACTCTGTTGTGGCATATGGTTACATTGTCTTTATTGCACTCATTTGGATATTCACTGTGTGTTCATTGCATTCGGTGTTCTATATTAGATTATGGTTTATTGGCTCCTCTAAGTAATAATGTCTAGGGGTAGGAACCTCCCAACACTTTGGCAGTGAGGGGAAAATAAAACCCCCCTCAACCTCATGCCAAGTCTTTCAAAGAAACGATGGTGGATAAAAGTTCTGCTATCCTGGGTGGGCAAGATTTCTGGTTGAGGCCACCAGGAGTGATTGCGAAATTGAAGGCGATGGAGGCTCAAAAGGTAAGTGCTCCTCTGAAAGCTGTCGTAGTATTACACTCATCCCTAATCTTGAAATGAAAAAGGTTATCAATTCTGAAAGATCTAAGCTTAAAGATATTGCTATATTTTTAGCGGCTATAGATCTAAATAAGATTCCTGCCAGGAAATTTATGGATGGTTGGTTCTCAAATGTTTGGGCCAACAAATTTAGTGTTCAATTATGTTTTTTCAAAACGTTTTAGCATGGATTGTTTATAATTTTATTTAAAGAACATGATGCAAGTAAAAGTGCTCTCGAAACCCTACTAGAACATAGGGGTTTGTGCATTTCAGGCCATTGCTTGGTTCACAAAAGCCATTTCTAATGAATTTCTTGCCTTGTCTTGTCCCAAATGGGTGGTGGTGAAGAACCTCCCACTAGAATTTTGGAAAATTACTCCTTAGATACTTGCCCCAATTAGTGGGGTTATGTGGGTGGATGAGGCAAAAGCCTCCCTTTCACATATGGATGCCCATGTCCTAGTATCTTTAACCCCTGGAGTAGAAATACTCGATAGAATTGTAATTAATGATGTCAATCAATTTTCTTATTCTCTAGAAATCTTAGGGGGTATCAATGTGTGTTATTTGTGTAAGGAGGGGCATATTAGGAAAAATTGCCACATTATTGATAAGAAAAATAATAAAGGGAAATCTAATCCTAGTTTGAGTGGTAAAATAAGTGTGAACCCTAATCAGGAAAATCTTGCGCCACATCTTAAGCCTAGACAAATTTTTGTTTCAGAAAAAATTCATTCTCAAGATTCTAAGGAACCAATAATTTCCAATAATGTTGTTATTAATAATTTTGAGTATGCTAGCTCTCATGACAGTGGGCTCAATCTATTTGAGAGTTATATCACTCCATCTCCTAGAGTGCAAAATATCAGGGGTAATGAGGACCCTTCGAGGGGACTTAGCCCTTCCTTCACCTCCAATAAAGGAGTGGTATTAAGGAACTCCTTTGATGTTCTCTCAGTTGAAAATGAAGAAGTTGAAATGGCTCAAAATGATGCCTCGGTGTCCTCAGAGGCTCCCCCCTCAAAAAACTCAAAAAACTCAAAAAACTAGGGATGTCTTGCTACTCAAAAAACTCAATGCCCAATAAATCATTATGCAAGGAATAAGGAAAAGAATAAATGACAAATTCTTAAAGGATTCTTTTGCTAATTGTAACTCCTCTCCTGGGGTGGTGGATTACCAACCAAAGAGATGTGTCTCCATTATTGGCTTGAAAGATAAAATCCAGAGAAATATTAAGGTAGGACATGATAGTTTGACTAGGGACAGTAGGGATCCACCCTTGGAGGGAGGCCTATTCATAGAGCTTGATGAAAAACACTTGAATGTTATCAATAATCCAATTTAGGGTCTAAGAAAGAGATGTTTATATCAGTAATATAATTACCCCTTCTCATAATTTAGATGGAACCATGATAGCTCTAAAGAGCCTAGTAGGCTCTAGTGTCAAGGTTGTTGAACTAGGGACCCCCCCTCCAGTAGTTGAATCTCTAATTTCCCCCAATCAAACTAGCATCCCTACTCTTGATCAAAACTCTAAAGTTGCCATTGCTCAAAATAGGATGGTTGTAAATATTGCAACATCATCAAGCAACAATAGAATAATCCAAATGCACCAAGTTAATAATGATCACTCCTTGTATAATTCTAAAGAAATCGTGATTCCTAGTGAGAACCTTGAAGCTAATAAAATAAAAAAGAAAAAGTCGAGGTGGTAAATAAAGAGAAGCCCCAGATCCCAAAAAAATACATGAAAACCAAAATTCAATCAAAGTCCAATGTGGATCCTGGTAAGATCATAGATTGTGCTGAGAATGAGAATACTGTTGTGTTACAGCCTGAGCTTACTCTTAAGCCTCGAGCAGGCCCTGGTAGGCCTAGGAAGTATGGAAAATATCTATCTGTTAGAAGAGGAGGATTTTAGCTATCAAAAAACAAGAGGAAAAAGATTGAGTAAGAGGTTTCTCTTATGAATGTTGAAAATGTATCTTAATTTCATTTCATGGAATGCCAAAGGCCTTGAGTCACCTGACATAAAGTATATAGTTAGGAGGTTTCTTAATCTTGAGAAACAAAAGGACATTGTCTTCCTCCAAGAAACCAAACCTACATGATTTAATTTGGATACCAATCCAAGATTCATCTGGAATGGATATGCATACTACGCCACAAAACATGAAAAGGGGAAGGGTCATGTTGCCATCTTATTATCTAGCATCTGGCCACATCATGTTTCAAACCATGGCATCTCCCTAACAGAGTAGTTTGGATAACTATGGAAAAAGGAGAGGATAGATTTGGTGTTTGTTCTATCTATGCCCCCAATGATCATAGGGACAAAATAAGGTTATGTAAATGGCTTTCCAATCTACCAAATGTCCCCTAGATCCTAGGGGTGAATTCAATATGGTTGAGCACTTGGAGGATAAATGGTGTGGAATTAGTATGAGTTGGAAAGGAAACAAAAGGTATTATTGGCAAAGGCTAAAGACCAAGTTGAATCTGTTTAACCCCATGGAAGGAGGGAAAAAAGAAAGCAAGGGGATCTAGTTTACATCCAGTGCAATGCTCAAAACGGAGTTAAAAGGATATATTACAAACTAGATGGAATTTATGCCAACAAGGACATTTTCAACTTCATTCCCAATAGTGTTGGTCTCAAGGTGAGAGTGTATCCTTTTGCACTCTTGAATCACCACCCTATAAGAGAAAGGTTGGTTACAAGCAGTGGCAAACCCAAGGAAAGCTCAAGAAAAGCAACTTTCATCCTCAACTGCCACTTGTTGAAAGATAGTGACTGCCAAGATGTTGTTATTATACTCAAGGAAGTTAATAAATGGATGTTAAATGACTTAAGCCCCATTGAGAGATGGGAATAAAACATAAATGGTTGGAGAAAGCTCTTACAAACAATAGGGAAGAAAAGGCCTTAGACAAATGGAGAGAAGAATGTGAGTTCCAAAATAATTTTTTCTTAGCAGAAGCTAGGCTCCAAAGTAATCCAAAGAATGAAATTTTATGTGAAGAGCTTTTTATGTGTTATACCTCGTGTGTTATTACCTATTTACTATTACCTTGTTTGGTAAATTGCTTCAATAAATGTGAATGTGTTTTATTTATGAATTCTAATGGAAATATATTGAATGAATGTTTGATTCAATTAAATGCTTTATGATTCAATATATGAAATATATAATGTGAATATGACATGTATGAGAGGTATATGAATGCATTGATTCAACTAACTACTGTTGTGGTGAACTAAGTTGAATGTAGGAAAATGTTCAAGCCTTCGAAAGAGAGGGGAAGTATCACTTAGGATAAGAACTTGGTCTAATAACCTTTGATTCAGTCTTACTGAGCATTCACACACTCACACCCTAGTTCCAGTCTTAGTTGAGTCTTGAGCTAGTTGGGTAGATGGTAAGTGATCTTCAGTTTAGTTGTGTGTGTTTATATTGAATTTCGATCTTGTTTATGAATGTTTGGAATGAGAGATGTGATCAAGTCTTGAAGTTGTGTTGAAGTCCTTCCTTGAGTGTTTACTTTTATATCGATGAGATATATGCATTTAATGTATATATGTACATATGTACGTGTCTATTTTAAACTCATACATGTGAGTAAATGCGCACATGAGTATATGTAGGTAGACGTACCTATGCATGCTCATGGACAGATTACCCATATGCATGGGAATACTGATTGGACCAAAGTGGCATATATATATATGTATGTATATATACATTCCATGTATATATGTTGATTGATGGAATTGTATGTATGAGTATTTTATAAAGATATTGAAATTGCATTATGCATATATATATATATACGTAATATTATTCTTTAAATTTATGTATTATATAAATATGTTTGTTAATAAAATATATTTGGTAAACCTTATGAAATGAATATATATATATATATTAATATATAGTAATATATATACATATATGTATATAGATATACTTTAATAGATAGATATGAATATATATATATATATATATATATATATGCATTTTGGATGGAAGTAAATGTTGTTTAGAAGCTTGTGGAATATGTCAAAACTGTGTTATGATAGTGACACCAAACTTTTGGAGATGGTGCCATATTTTCTAGTGTTTGGAATGTAAAAAAAGTATTTGAAATGCGCATAGGCCTGCAAATATAATAGAGACTTAGTCAAGTGCAAACTTGACAACATTTTGTAAAGGAATTTAAATTAGGAAACTTGTTTTAAGCTTGTTGTCACATATATCAAGTTGAATCAACCATTTAAATGGTGAGGGCATTGATGTGTTACAAACCTATGAGTGAGTCATTGCATGAGGTTGAAAGGTGGCATAAATACTTACTTGTTTGTAGCCTTTGGTTGCTCACAAATTAGTATAAACAGAGGTGCTCATTCTACCAAATGAATCACTTGTCAATTTGATTTCTTAGTGCTATTCTACTGCAAATTAGTGTAAAGTGAGTTGAAGAGTTGTTAGGTTGAGAGTTGTTTTGTTATTTTACATTGGTTTTGTTGAGAGGTTTAGAGTGAAGCTAGTAGAGATATTTGAGTAGTTCATTGTGGAAGTTGAAAGCAATCTTGAGGAGAAGATTATTCTCTTGGAAGCTTTAAATAGGCATGCTGATTTTTATCTCTTTGTTATTATGTTGGAAAGATTGTGTATTTCATTGTCATGTTGAAAGATTATCTTTTACTTGTGTAAGATGCTTGGATATGCTTGCATATCACTTGGTTGTTTCTTGTTTTATGATACCTTACTTTTGATATATATACAAATAGATATGTATTCAATGATTGTATCATTATATAAATATAAATACTATTCGTACTATATGTGGAATATTGGTCCTATACGAAGTATAATAATGCTCTAGGAGCGTAGCATAAGATAGAGTTATTTTGTGATACTCGATTGCTATGTCAGTTAATGTGAGTCAAGGGAAGGTTATTCTCGGGGTTAGGATAATCCATGGAAAAGGGAATAACCTAGAATATAATAGAATACTGATGGTCAAAATACAAATCAAGCAATTGTAGTGGTGAATATAGATGACCCTCACTTGAAGTACTGGGTGTTGAGTATGGCCAAAGTAGTGTAGGTAGTCATTATCTACAATGCCAATTCACTGTGATCCAAGTACATACTAGGCCGAGAATATCATAGAAATAGAGTTGACTTTATGGTAAGCTCTAGATATGTAGGACACATCACTATGCTTAGGAAATGATATTTGAAGGATGAGGTTACCAAACCAATCTCTTCATTGAAGGGAGGTCCATCTTACCAAGTTTGGTAGATGTGCGGGGAGCTGCGGTTAGTCCATGGTTGTGATATTGCTATCATGATTCAACCGTGTAGTTTTACGAGTCAAACTCATTGACCCATGATTCATGAGTAGTGGTTCACAAGAACCCATCTCTCATGATAATGAATGGTCGATTTAGCATTCATTGCATCTAGGCACAATGCTCATAGAGGTGAACCATTGGGCCTTCCTGGGAGGTCACCCATACTAGTACTACTCCATCTCAAGCGTGCTTAACCATAGAGTTTTCCCCAAGGTTAAGCCCACTTAGCTTGCAACCCCACTTGCAAAACCTTCAACAAGTTTTGTGCCTTATGAACCATTCATTATAGAGCCCCTTTAGCTCAATGATGAAAGGTTCATAAGGCACAACACTTGCTAAAGGTTTTACAAACGAGATTGCAAGCTAAGTGGGCTTAACCTTGGGGAAAACTCTATGGTTAAGCGTGTTTGAGCTGGAGTAGTATTGGGATGGGTGACCTCTCGGGAAGGCTCAGTGCTTCACCTCCATGAGCATCACCTAGATGCAATGAGTGCTAAGTGGATCATTCATTATCATGAGAGATGAGTTCTTGTGAACCACTACTCATGAAGCATGGGTCAATGAGTTTGACTCATAAAACACACGGTTGAATCCTAATAGAAATAAGTTTCTTAGTTGTCATTTCTATAAGTTAGTTATAATGGGGCCATTGTCTCATTATTTACTTTTAGTTATCTAGGCATTTAATAATTCTCTCATGCATTTAATATTTGGATTGAGAATTTAATGCGTGTGTCCTAGGTTATTATGACTTAGTTGTCTAATGTGATAGGATTAAGATTCTTGTCATGATCTTGTCTAATCCTATCTCACTCCTTGCCTATATAAGCAAGGCTTCATATGTACATCAATCAATCAAAAGCTCAATTGAGTGTTGTGTTAGTCCAATATATCATTACAATCTTGAGTATTACATATTGGTCACATCTTGCATCTATTGTTGCAATTTCATGTTCTTGCTTTTCCCTCTTGTGGAAGGTTGTTGGTTTTTGCAGATGATCCTGGAGGCTTGAGTCCTTGAGTGACTCAAACATGTTCTATGAGCTATATCTTAGCTCCTACAGTAACATAACAACAATCTTTCCAAAGCATCCCTAAATACTACTCATCCTTAGATATAAAAAAAGAGCAAAGAGATAAAAACCATTCAAGGGATCCTTAGAATAGAAGTAAACATTAAGCAATACTAAATCTATACATAAAGGATGAATCATCGACTACATAACAAACCTAGACCCACATATTCAATTCACAATAAAATAAAGGCTCAACATAAGACTCAATGCATTTTATGGATAGAGGTAGCATTTGTCATACCAACAACAACCAAGTTTTAGAATCTTCATCAAAATCACACAATTTTTTTTTATAATTAAACTAAATACCTTATCCTCCTTACATTTTTTAATTATATTTATGTGTTTACAAATGTAGCTCAAATTATCATTTGAATAAATTAATAAAAATAATTAGTTTTTCAAGAGTAAAAACTTAGAAATGACTACTAAACGCCAAACATGGAGAGTCAACACTTATAATTCTATCTTAAATATCACTTTGGATATTTGAATTTGCATCTCCACAATAAGAATCTAATGATTTAACTACTTGATCTCAAACCCTTGAACTATCCTCTTATAATTAATTTCATAATTCAATACTTAATTTCAAGATACGTTGATCTAAATCATGACACATATTTCATTAATTTTATGAGTGTTTTGTACCTAAATATAAGTGTTTCTAAATTGTATTGTAGAATCATTAAAATAAGATGCATCTTAAGTAAAAACTACATTTCAATTAAAAATCAATCATAGGGTTTTCTCCATAAACTTGTTTTCTAATAATTTTTGTAGTCCTCCCAAATTGATATCTCCTCCCTTTTAAGATTTACTCTTAAAGTAGTAGTTGCAAAGCAAGTGCTACTAATTAAAAATATAAAATTCCCTCTAAATAAAGAATACCAAGAAAGGTCCCGCAAGGACATTTTTCAAAGCAAAAAGTTACAAAGAACAATTTTTTTTTTATACTGCAACGGATATATTTTGGGTAAAGGAAAAAAGATCGTTAACACAACGGACATAATGCCAATGTAAAAGACAAGTTTTGCGGTCGCCGGGAGAAGATTCCCTTAGGGCCGCCGGCGTGAATCTCGGCGGGAATCGCCACCGGTAAAATGCTCGTTGCCAGAACAAAGAGCCGTTGCCCATCCCGTCATAATTACGTGTGTTTCAGGAAAGAAAAAAAATCTACTCACACCTTCATCTCCGGTAAATACGTGGCAGCGTAGAAATAGGACAGGACTAGAATCTAAACTCCGGTGAAGTAACCGACGCGCCCGACCACAGGCGGTTAAAAACTAACCCGAGTTGAGCAATAGGCAAAACAAAGGCTGGAGAGATAAAACGAGGGGCTTATCGAAACCTAGAGTAAATCGGCCGTGTACGGGATTCTTTTGTTAGGCAATTGACCCAGGTTCGAGTTCCAGGAAGGATAACGTTTAAAGTTGTTAGGGTTTGGGAGTCCGCGTGCGGCGGAGAAACCATAAATTTTGCTTGCGAATTACGTTGAAATCAAGGTGAGTAAATCCAACGGCCTTTATGTGTGTTTTTGAGGAGCCCTGGTGGTTAAAAACTGAGGAAAAAGGGATAGCTAACGCCCATAGATGTAAAGACTTAGGGTTTATATTAATTTAGTTCTTTTTGGGCTTGAGGGCGTGGTTATATAAATTAGTCAAATTTGGCCATAGACAGGAAGCTTTGTTATGTATCTGGATTTTGTTCCCCGTCAAATGGGTGCAAAGGCGTGGGATTCTGAAGAGGATCAGTTGGATCGGATCCCTGATTCCTTGTTACTGTTGATCTTCAACAAATTGGATGATATCAAGGCATTGGGTAGATGCTGTGCTGTTTCCAAGAGATTTAGTTGTTTGGTTCCTCAGGTAGAGAATGTGGTGGTTAAGGTGGATTGTGTTATCTCTGGGGAGGAGGGTAGCTTGAACGCCAAAGGGAGAGGGATTTTTAGCCATCTTGTTAGATTTGTGTTGGGGAGCATTGTTAAGCCCCTGCAGGCGTTGCAACAGTTTCTGGGGCCAAAGAAGGCTATTTTAGAGGAGGTTTCTCATCATTCTCCAGGGGAGGTGTTGAGAAATTTTAAGGAGATCAAGAATTTGAGAATTGAGTTGCCTGGTGGGGAATTGGGTATTGAAGATGGGGTTTTGTTGAAGTGGAAGGCTGAGTTTGGGACTACGCTTGAGAGTTGTGTAATCCTGGGGGCATCTTCGATTGTAAAAAAAGGGGTGAAAGCTGAGCAGAAAAGAATTTGTGTGGAGAATGGCGATAATTCGGAGATTATTGATGGGGGCTCTGAGGATGATGCCAATGGAAGCGGTAACAATATAAGTGGTAATACTAATGGTAGTATTCCAGAACCATTCTATACAAATGGGGGTTTGAAGTTGAGAGTCGTATGGACAATCAGCTCTCTGATTGCAGCTTCTGCCAGGCATTTTTTGCTTCAGCAGATTATCTGCGATCACCCATTTCTTGAAAGCCTTGTTCTAACTGATGCCGATGGCCAGGGTACACTCTGTATGGGCAAACAGCAATTAGGTGAGTTTAGAGAGAAGCCACTTGTGGCTTCGGCATCTTCAAATCGTACACAGGTGCCGGCTCTGAATATGAAACTTTGGTACGCTCCGCATCTTGAGCTCCCTGGAGGCATGAGGATGGAGGGGGCAACGCTTGTTGCCATCAGACCTAGTGATCGGCCTATGGTGAAGAAGGATACTGATGCTTTCATTGCAGGGGCTTTTGAAGAGCCTTTCAGATCAGCAGCAAAAGCTTTAGCAAAGGGGCGGACATATCTCTTGGAAATGAATTCCTTCTAGTCTTCAATTCCTAAGCTTTCTATAACATAACTGCAAATTCTAGCATTCCAAATGCTACTGTATAGTGTTTTACCGGCTATGTATATTGTTCTTGTTTTTATATCAACAAAAATGAGGCTTTTGAGTTTCCGGACTCTCTTTAAGCAATCCTCAAGGCATCTAATCTAAGAGGTTTAGTCAATTGTGCAAGACTGACTGATCTGACATCGAGGCTGTGACTGATTTGGGCAACCTTGCAGGTTTGCTTTGATTTCTTGTTTTCTTTGTAAGAGAATTTATTTCAACTGCTTTGTTTGTGACTGGTGCAGTGCTGTTCATTGATGGCATTGCATCATGTTAGGTTCACATTCATCAACCTGATGAGGATATGCTGTAAATGTTGAGTCTTCTTTCTAGTAATGTAAATTATTTCAGGAACTTACATGCAATGTTCATTCAAACTTATATCTTTGGTCTTACAAAGTCCTTAATGTGAATAGCTTACCTTCTGGAAACGTTTCATGCGCTTTTTACAATATATGAATCCTTTATAGGTTTCTTATAACTTTTTGTTCAAATTATAACAATTACCTGAACATTGTTTCTTATAACAATTACTTTTTGTACAAAATTATGTCTCCAATTGTTTTGACTTAATTGGGTTTGGCATATAACATTTGTAGGTAGCTAAAACTGCAGTTATATAAATAAGGTTTTATTTGTAAATGTTTGTTAACAACATACTAGGAGTATTTGGACTTGGGTCAGGATATTGTTAAACTATTGGCACTATTGTGTTTTATTCTGCACGGTAAATTTATTAATCTACTTCGCAAGAATTTGCTTAACTACTATTGATGGTATGTTTTGAAAATTCAAATTGAAGCCATATGAATTGAAGATATTGTCGATGGCCAAGATGATGATGATTTTGGTGAAGCATTTTTGTGGATGTATCATTAATCATTGAATTCGTGGATGTGCATGTTATATGTGGTCTACATTAAGATATACTGTACCATATCAACTTAATCTATTTAAAAGGAAACTTTGTTCAATGAGCATACATCACCAGAATTTTTTTTAATGAATCTGACTCTAACAACCAGTTTCATCTTTCTTGTGGTATCTGGTGAAGCATTTTTGTGTATGTATCATTAATCATTGAATTCGTGGATGTGCATGTTATGATATGTGGTTTACATTCAGATATACTGAACCATATCAACTTAATCTATTAAAAAGGAAACTTTTTTCATATACATCACCAGAAACAAATTTAATGAATCTGACTCTAATGACCAGTTTCATCTTTCTTATGGTATCTGCTGCTAAACTCAGGAAGAGGACACACTACCGTGTGCCTTAAGCTGTTAACAGTAGTAAGTTCAGTTCAGGATTTTTTTCAGTAATTGTCCTGTTCCTGTTAAATCCCACTGCTAGGATTACAGTCTTGTTCGGTGTCACATAAACATTGGAGATTAGATGTTGAACTTGGAAAAGCTATTAACAGTAGTAAGTTAAGGATTTTTTCCAGTAATTGTTCTGCTCGTTTGGGACCCTGCTGTTGGAATTACATTCTTGTTCACTGTCACATCAACATTGGAGGTTTCTGATTAGGCATTCGCGCTTTCTATCCCTGTCTATTTCCTTGAACACTTATTTTTCCTGACTTTATATGCTCAGCAAAAAGAGTACACTCCAATCCAGGTGGGTCTGCCAGCTCCATCAGTCCTGATTCTCCACTCATAATATCTTATATTACTTCTATAATTCTATTATATTTGACGCTTTATCTAGGTTATGGTCTAAATTCCTCTCTGTAGTGCTGAGATTGCCATTTATCTAAGAAATGTTGCTTTTGCAATCTCTGCCCCCCTTGCCACTATCTCATCTGAAGCATTTTTGTCCACAGCTGCTTTATTATCTTCCTCACCATCAAAGTTTAATTTTAATTGATGATTCTTGATTGTAGTACCTCCTCTTCCTCCTATTAACTAGCTTAAGCATTTCTTAAACCATTCCTTCCACCTCTTAACCAACTCAAGCATTTATTCCATTCCTTCCACCTCCATGCTGTCTTAAACCTATAAAACCATTTATGTGCACAATGTGGAATCTGCTGATGAAATTTACTACAACTATCTATGTAAGTTGACATCGACTTTCATCATATTTATCTCAAGATTTCTTCTGATTGGTCTCTTAGGTCTGCAAACTGCTTACTTGATATTTGACCTTTTCTATTTACTTTCCTCTGGAATGGTGCCACTAGTTTTTATCGTAAGAGCACTTCTGAGAAATTCTCTGGCTTCTGTAACCTCTTGAGTGAATGCAACTAATGGCAGGTATCTTATTTCCTCCCCCCAATTGTACCCTTCTTTACCACCAGTTACCCCCAAATGCTTCAACCTGATCATACGAAATAACCTCTTTTGCTTTTCTTTGTTCAAATATGTACCATTAAGCATATTTCCAAGACAATCACATGCAGCAGTAGTATTGATGAGAACAGAACGAACAGTGGGAGCAGAAAAACTTAGAAGGGGCTGTTGGGTTTGTAGTTATTAAAGCAGAACAAGAATGAACAGATTACAGTATTTATCATTCTGTGGTTAGCTGTTTATTAATGAATAAATTACAGTATTTAATATGACGTGGATGGTCTTTTATTACCAAGTAAGTTATATTGGTAGTCAAAACTTACTGTTTAGTATTTGGTAGCTTAGTTTGAGTTTATGGTGGAATTACGATTCAGGAGATCTCCAGGGCATTTGATGGGGTGCGGTTGACTATGATAGCAGCATACTGCTTGGGCTAAGTGTGTCTTTTAGTTACACGATTCTTAGTAAGTTTACTTGATCTGGTTAGTATATTTAATATTATATACACCTAAATGTTACTCTCAGACTTATTGGGTTGGAACTTAAATATGTTCCTCTTGCTTGTTGGACAAAAATATGCACTTACCTTACTCAGTAGTTATATTGTGATTGCCTACAGTCACTTGAGAATGAATGTTCCTATTTGCATTTCTTCTATCTAAACTTTATACTCAAACTTATATAAGGAAATATTGAAAAATTGAGCTCTTTACAGCAGTTAAATTAACCTCTTATATAATTGTGAGACGTGATCCTAATGACTAATCATGAGGGTCAATCTGCTTTATGTCATGAGTTGTTTGGCATTCCAGTATGTGTTAGATGTGATCAATATTTTCTGTGATATTAGGACTGGCAATTTTTTTAAAGATTAATTAAACATTAGGTTGAGGATGCCTAGCATAGTCTTCTCTATTGATTGCCTTAAATAAGTTGTGAAGGTTTCACGTCATTTTTTTCTTAAGTTACGTTCTATATTAATTGCTTTTACTAAGTTGTAAATAGCAGGTTTATATGGGTCCTTCTTGCCATTTAAACAGTCACAATGTACTGCCTACTTTTTTTTTACAACGTACTGCCTACTTAAGCATAGCGGAAAGAAAATAGCCAGTATGTTGTTCTTTAGGTCCTTTCTCCGCCCAGACAGTCACAACATGCCAACTGCTTAAGCTTTTCATGATATTAATGTGAGAGGTGTTTTACAGTGGCATCAGGGAGCCTCATGTTGTGAGCTAAAGAAATAAATTCTTAAATAGTTATAAAATAAAATAAAATGACTCAAGTAAATACAATAATTCAGATAAAAATAAAGTAAACAATGTAAATAAAAGAAAATAACTCTTAAGCAAATATAAATAACTCTTCACATGAAAATATTTAATAACAATGTATAAATAAAATAAAATAATTCTTAAATAAATAAAATAGCTTTAAACTGATATATTTAATATACCTATACTAGATGTTACCCTTTATTTTAAGTATATCAATACTAGTTTATCCCATATTTTGTCTATATTGTGACGTATTGAGAAAATATGATTCCCCTGTGGATATCGGTCAAATTTAATTTCTAGTTACCTGGATTTATTTCTCTATTGATTTTCCCTTCACTAAGTTGTGAATGTGGATCATATGTTCCCATTATTATGACTGGTATTGAGAAAATATGACTCATTATAATTTTTTGGTTTTTATTCTCAGTACTCGACTTTAGCAGTCTGCTTTCGTTTTATACCCTTAAATTGATTGCCTTCATTAGGCTCTTATTTGTCACCCCATTTTAATCTACCATAAAGGAAACGTTGCTCAATGTCTACAGCATCAGAAACAACTTTAATCAATCGCCAATTCTGAAGGCCAGCTTTTCTTGTGAGTTCAGCTGCTAAACTAATGAAGAGGACCAATATTAGCAGTATTGTTGTGTTTATTCTGCACGATAAATTTGTTATTTCGCTTTGCAAGAATTCGCGTATCTACTGTAGGTGGTATGTTTTTTGAATTCCAAATAGAGCCCTTGGAATAAAGTTATTCCCGTTGTACAAGCTGGTGATGGGCTTCTTGAGATTCCAAGTAAAAAACCAGTAATACCCCGTGTTAAGTTCTTTTTATTTATCTTGAATTTCTGCTTGTTTGTCTTGTTTAAGACTAGTCATATGTAAAATGTCAATTTCGATATGTACAGATTACTCATTTTCAGATGGGAGGGTGATGCGAATCTGTTGTGTGGATGGTGCACATATTATTAATAATCATTGAATTCCATGGTTATGCATATTATATGTAGTCATCATATTTAGATATACTGAACGATATCAGTTAAAGTTGTGGGAAAAACTGATAAATTTAAATTAGTTAAATTTAAAATTGGGAAGAGAAAAATAGGAGCAGTAGTTAGTTAAATTTAGAATTAGGAAAGATAAAAATAGGAGCAGCAGACAGGGTTAAAAATTAAAAAAGAGATAAAAATAGTAGAGCATTTTTATTTATTGTTAATAAGAAGGATGTTTAGATCATTATTAATACAAGAAAGTAAGCAGATAGAAGATAGCTGAGAGCAGAGAGAGAAAAGATTTTGGGAGAGATGGCTCAGTATGATGCTGAAGCAAAGTAGAAGATCTTGATTTGATTTTGATCTAACGAAAGGAGAAAATTGTTCCAAAAGTTTGAAAGACTTTCAGATCTTCTGGATGAAATTTAATTTTTGTTTCTTGATTTGTTGAGGTCGCTTTCCCGCCCCTGTTCCATATGAAAATTTTCAACAAAATAAAACACTGTTTAATGAGTTAATCAACAAACTGTCAAAAACAAATTTAAGCAGCCTCCAACTCTAAATGCCAGCTTCATCTTTCTTTTGGGGTCTGCTGCAAAACTCAGGAAAGGACCACTACCGTCCATATACATGCCTTGAAAAAGATGTTAACAGTAGCAAGTCCAGATTTTTTTCCAGTAGTTGTCCACATTGGAATGCACCCTTTGAAGGATTAGTGTAGCAATTCTCCTTCCAACTGACGCAATGGAAACACTCCTAGGCTGTGGGTGATGTAAAAGTTGGAGTAAATCTTCAGAGAGCGCTGGTTCCCCTAGTGTAACACCTAAAACTAATCCGACTGCTGTTAGGAAGAAAAGGGATAGAAATTAAGTATAAAACTGAACTTATAACTTGCAAATGAGGTGATACAACAGAATTCTTAGTGACTTGTATAAGCTTGATCATACACAAAGTGATAATAGAAGCCAACAAACTATGCACATCTCAAGTTTTGACATATTTCTGCATAAGTTTTCATAGAAAGGTTTAAAATTCATAACAACATTCAGCTGGAAGGTTTTTCACAGCTGAAATTTGCACAAGTTTAATAAAACTCAAGCTATGACCTGCAATATTGATTTACTACTGTATAAGGCAAAAAGGATGAGACAACAAATTAAGGATAAAGAGTTTATCACAGGAAAAGATGAATCATTTCATAATAGTGCACAGAATACAGCTTATGAGAAGGCAAAAATTGACTCTTTATTGATCAAAATGCATATTACAGTTGAATACAAGTCTGTTTTGTTAATGTTTCGGTAGCTGCAGGAGGTATCTTCTAGCAGCATGTGAATCTTCCTTAATAGGCATAACTGTCATGCAGAAGAACATTTCATAATAGACGTAACTGACATGCAGGAGAACCTGCATTTCTGACATGCATGAGAATCTTTAAATAGTCACTTGAAACGCCTCCTTAAAATAGGTATTTGTAATGCATCTTGTGCGTCCTCTTTTGCATGCAAAATGTAACCTCTTCTTTGCTTATAAAAGAAGAGAGACAATTCCTTATTAAAATTTGGATTCTTGTTTTCAAGTCAAGTCGTTCTTTCAAGGAGAAGTTTGCCATTTTTACAGCAGGTTATTGTGAAGAACAAATTAATATCAAGGAAGAAAACAGAGTTGTTTGTATGCATGTATCTATGAGAGATACTATTCTTTTGTAAGTCAAGTTGTAAGCTGTTTTGCTGCTACTTCATTTAATATAAAGAGAGATTCATTTGTGGCTGGGTTTTTCTCCCTCAAGAGGAGGGTTTTCCCAGGATAAATTCTGTGTTATTTTGTTCCTTGTGTTCTTTTTCTGTTTGCTTTCATTTCTGATTCTAAATTCAACATGGTATCAGAGCGGGTCTAAAGAAAAGATCCAGAACCAGAACTCTTAAGCTTTGAAATATTTTTTTTTGCTCGTCTTCTTGTCTGGTTATTTCAGCTTCCTACAATGGTGAATGGACTCAAAGTTGAGGACAGGCTGGATGGTGCATCCAACTTTATTTCATGGAAATTCAGAGTTTTAATTGCTCTTAAAGAAAATGACCTTCTCAACTTCGTGAAGTCTGATGTAGATGAACCTGCTGATGACACTGAAAAAGTTCAGTGGAGGAAGAACCATATTATGGCAAAGAAGATATTGATTGATTCTGTTAAGGATCATTTGGTACCTGTCATTTCCAAGCTAAACTCAGCTAAAGAGATGTTTGAGAGTCTTCAAAGTTTGTATGAATTCAACAACACTAGTAGAGCTCTAGCGTTGAGGCGTCAACTCTTTCATATTGAAATGGCTAGAGGAGAATCTGTTGTATCCTTCTTCATGAAAATTTCAGAATTGAAGTATCAACTAAATGCTATTGGAAATTCTATTGAAGACAAAGACCTGGTTATGTTGGCCATGAATGGCCTTTCTCACTCTTGGGAATCCTTCATTCAAGGAATTAGTGGGAGAGATGAACTTCCTAAGTTTGATAGATTGAGAGCTGATTGCATTCAGGAAGAATGCAGACTAGAGACTGGAGGCAATGTTCGTAAAACTCTTCATGAAGATGATCATGTACTTGCTGCTCATTCTTCTAAAGGAAAGAAAGGTAACTTCAAAAGTTTCAGAGATAAGAATTTTGTTTCAGCCCCTGATTTCAAGAAAAAGAAGAAGAATCTTTCTAGGATTCAATGTTTCAGATGTGACAAATTTGGCCACTATGCTAGAGATTGTCTTTCTAGACCCAAGCATCAAGTGGCTGCTTCAAATGTTGAAAACTCTTCTCCTCAAAGAGAGTCAAGTGAAAATTCAGAGGGGTTCTTATTTATTTCTGCTCTTTCTAGCAATGTTCCTACTGACTGTGATACATGGCTTATTGATAGTGGAGCCTCTCGACACATTACTAGTTATTGTAAACACCTCTCTAATTTGAAAGAAAAAGATTCTCATCTTCAAGTTATTATTGGTGATGATGCTTGCTATTCTGTGAAGGGTGCTGGTTCTACATCTTTTCAATTAGTCTCCGGAATTCCTCTTCATCTGAGTAATGTTCTTTTTGTTCCTTGTATTAAGAGGAATCTGATTTCTATTTCAGCACTGGAAGACAAGGGTTATCATGTTGCTTTTGTTGAAGGCAAAGTTCTTGCATGGAAGAAGAACACCAGCATTCAGTCAGCTCGTGAGATTGGAGTTCGTCATGTCAGTCTTTACAAACTTTCAGCTTGTCCTATCCTTGCATTAGCTCATGTTTCTCTAATTTCAAGCGAGCTGTGGCATAAAAGATTTGGTCACCTAAATTTCAGAACCTTGTCTTCTATGGAGAAGGTGGTAGTTGGTCTTCCAAAGCTGAACCAAGATCATGAGGGTGTCTGCAAAGGGTGTGCTCTAGGTAAGAACATTAAAAGTACTTTTCATGGTAGTGAAAGTAGAGCAAAGGATATTTTAGAGTTGATTCGTTCTGATTTGTGTGGTCCTATGACCGTTGCTTCTCTTAGCGGTTTTTGGTATTATGTTACTTTCATTGATGACTTCTCTCGTAAGACATGGATTTATTTTCTTAAATCTAAAGAATCTGATGAGGTGCTGTCCAGATTTAAAGAATTTAAAGCTCTTGTTGAAAATTTGTCTAACAAGAAGATAAAGGTTTTAAGATCTGATAATGGGGGTGAATATGTCTCTAGTATATTTCAAAATTTTTGTGTTGAAGCTGGGATTAAGAGGGAGTTTTGTGTCCCTTATAATCCTCAACAAAACGGTGTAGCTGAAAGAAAGAACAAAACTATTGTTGAGGCAGCGAAGGCTATGATTCATGATCAAAGTCTTCAATCATTTTTATGGGCAGAAGCTTGCAGGACAACTGTATATATTCAAAATCGTAGTCCTCATCAAATCTTAGTCAATATGACACTAGAAGAAGCTTTCTCAGGTTCTAAACCAGATATCAGTCATCTCAGAATTTTTGGATGTCCAGTCTACATTCATGTTCCAAAAGAGAAAAGGTCTAAGTTAGAACCTTCAGGAAAGAAAGGCATCTTTGTTGGTTATAGTGAATCATCTAAAGCATACAGGATTTATATTCCAGGTCAAAAGCAGATTGAAATCAGCAGAGATGTCTCTTTTGAATAAGATGTAGCTTGCAAGAGATCTAAAGGATCTAATATGGAAATTGATAGAGAGGATTCTGAACCTTCTCCAGACATGGAGATGGCTGTTCCGGATTCCCCTTCTGAGATTCAGAGGGAGATTACAGAATTAGAAGACTCTACTGATCCTGTTGATTCAGTTGATCCTATAGATACTTCTGCTGGTCCAAGTAATGCTTCAGCTGATAAGAAGAGACCTTTGTGGGCCAAGCATACTGTGCAAGAGGCTGAAAAATTTGCAGCTCCTCGAGGCACTTTCAGAGAGAGTAAAAGACCTCATAAGTTTGCAGGATATGTAGCCTTGATGAGTCATATTATAGCATCCGAGCCTTCCAGTTTTGAAGAGGCTTCAGATCAGCAAGTGTGGAAGGATGCCATGATTGAGGAGTATCAATCCATCATCAAGAATGATGTCTGGGACATTGTTCCCAGGCCCAAAGGTAAATCTATTGTTTCTTCTAAGTGGCTGTTCAAAATTAAACATGCAGCTGATGGGAGTGTAGAAAAATATAAAGCCAGATTTGTAGCTAGAGGTTTTTCTCAAAAGGAAGGCATAGACTATGAAGAGACTTTTGCACCTGTAGCTCGTTAAACTTCTATCAGAACTATCATAGCTGTTGCAGCAGTTAAGGGTTGGAGACTTCATCAAATGGATGTGAAGACGACATTCTTGAATGGGATAATTGAAGAGGAAGTATACATTGAACAACCATAGGGCTTTGTGATTCATGATAAGGAGTCTCATGTGTGCAGGTTGAAAAAGGCCTTGTATGGCCTTAAACAAGCTCCTCATGCTTGGTATGAGAGAATTGATCATTATCTATTGAGCTTGAGCTTCCTAAAGAATGATGCTGATCCAAATTTATATTTCAAGGTAAGTGATGAAAAAGTCTTAATCGTAGTACTTTATGTTGATGACTTGTTCCTCACTGGTGATGATGATCTCATATTTAAATGTAAGGAGGAGTTATCTTCTGAATTTGAAATGAAAGATCTTGGTCTGTTGCACTACTTCCTTGGGCTTGAGGTATGGCAAAGACCAAATGAGATTATTTTGAGTCAAGGGAAGTTTGCTATTGATATTTTGAAGAGGTTTGGTATGTTAGATTGTAAATCAATGTTGACTCCTATGGAAGCAAATCTGAAAAAGTTACATGAGGTTGCAGCCACTTCAGATTTAGTTGATCCTACTATGTACATGCAGTTAATTGGTTCTTTAATGTCTGGTTAATACTAGGCCTGATATATGTTATGCTGTTAACACTTTAAGTCAGTTCATGTGTGAACCAAGACAGATTCATCTTGTTGCAGCTAAACACATATTGAGATATGTACGTGGTACAATGGGATATGGTCTAAAATATTCTTCTTGTGTAGAATTGAGCTTGCAGGGGTACTTTGATTCAGATTGGGCAGGTTGTGTGCCTGACAGGAAGAGCACTTCAGGATGTTGTTTCAGCCTAGGTACAACTATGATTTCCTGGTGCAGCAGGAAACAATCATGCGTTGCTCAGAGTACAGCTGAAGCAGAATATGTTGCAGCTTGTGTGGCTGCAAGAGAAGGTGTGTGGCTTCACAAATTGCTTGCAGGATTGTTTGGTCAGCCTTTGGAACCTACAGTGATTCTTTGTGATAACCAGAGTTGCGTGAAGCTTTCGGTTAATCCTGTCTTTCATGATAGAACCAAGCATGTGGAGATCAAGTATCATTATTTAAGAGATGTGGTTCAAAGGAAAGCAGTTGAACTCAAGTATATTTGCATGGATGAGCAGATAGCTGACATTCTCACCAAGCCACTTCCTAGAGTAAAGTTTTCTTGTTTTCGAGATAAGCTTGGTATATTGTGGAGGATGTTGCCCTTGCTGAGAGAGAGTCTTAGCCTCAGTGACTCTTGCTTCATATGTTAATGCATTTCTCTCTGTGAGAGAGATTTGAGGTGCAAGCCCTTGTTAATGCATTTCTCTCTGCGAGAGAGATTTGAGGTATCAGCCCTTGTTAATGCATTTCTCTCTGCGAGAGATTTGAGGTATCAACCCTTGTTAATGCATTTCTCTACGAGAGATATTTGAGGTATCAGCCCTTGTTAATGCATTTCTCTCTGCGAGAGAGATTTGAGGTATCAACCCTTGTTAATGCATTTCTCTATGAGAGAGATTTGAGGTATTAGCCCTTGTTAATGCATTTCTCTCTGCGAGAGAGATTTGAGGTAAAAGCCCTTGCAAAATGTAACCTCTTCTTTGCTTATAAAAGAAGAGAGACGATTCCTTATTAAAATTTGGATTCTTGTTTTCAAGTCAAGTCGTTCTTTCAAGGAGAAGTTTGCCATTTTTACAGCAGGTTATTGTGAAGAAAATATTAATATCAAGGAAGAAAATAGAGTTGTTTGTATGCATGTATCTATGAGAGATACTATTCTTTTGTAAGTCAAGTTGTAAGCTGTTTTGCTGCTACTTCATTTAATATAAGAGAGATTCATTTGTGGCTGGGTTTTTCTCCCTCAAGAGGAGGGTTTTCCCAGGATAAATTTTGTGTTCTTTTGTTCCTTGTGTTCTTTTTCTGTTTGCTTTCATTTCTGGTTCTAAATTCAACATGTTTTACAACGCTCTTTCTTAGAAAATAGAGTCTAAAAGAGATTCCAAATTGATCCTAATAATCTGTTACCGTTAAGTCTTCTTGGATAATACAACTTATTCTGCCTCTACTAGGCGTTTCCTTTTGCACATCTAAGAAAAGGAGAGAATATAGAACATGTGTGCAATGAATGATGCTTGTCTTGCTCAACTTCCTTGGGTGCTTGGGAGGTCAATGTGCTTGTTTGACTGCTACAAATGCTCCACCTAGGTGTTGAGGAGTTGAAATCTTGAATTTCTAGGCTTTTTCATCTTGCATGCTCCTAAAAAGACTCCAATCAGCAACCTCCACCTCCTAGATGCTTGTAAGATACTGGAACTATTGCTATAGGTGTCTTAATGGCCCCAAACTGACCTTTATCTTTTCCATCTGCCCTTTAATGCCATAAAACTGCCACTTGCATACAAATGGGATATGGTTTGAATGAGTTTGAAATGAAGTAGAACTCCTTCGGGCATAGGATAAGGTTCTTTTGCATTATGGATCTTAAAACTCCTTCATGACTTAACATAATTCCAAGACTCGCCAAGAATCGCCGAGACTCGGCAAGTCTCGAGGCGAGCCACCCTCGACGAGTCTGGGAGACTCGAGAGCCAAGTACTTGCCAAACTCGCCATACTCATTGAGTCTAGGTGAGTCTCAACCCATAGAGTTGGCCATTTTTAATTATTTTTTTTTTAAAACTTACAAAGTTACAACCTTACAATGTTATGACATGCCCATCTAGGATTTACAAAAAAATATGAAAATTGGTGTGTGCCATGAAGGTCTGTGTGGTTTTGAAGCTCTTCATTTGTGCTTGGTGGTGGTGCTCCGCCCCTCAACCCCACACTCTATATCGCTATAGGGAGTGCACTTGGGGCGTTGCCCTTGGACCCCGCCATGGGCGCTGCCCTTTGACCCCCATGAGAGGCATTTCTCCCAAACACCCATCGAACTATAAGTCTAAGCAAGTAATAGGCCAATGATGAATCATGATCATAAAACCTACAAAATACATATCCCCTGTTGCAAATCTTTGCATCTTCACAGTCAAAGCCACTTCACAGTCAAATCCACAATCAAGCATTATCTTGTTTCATACTTTGGACACTTTGTTTAGTAGACAAGGATGACCATAGGAAAAGTTGGCATGCTACAATCATTGTTGGCAAGAAATGCCATTTTCATAATGCAAACAAGTATCAATCATGCCCTACACAGACAACTCATAGAACAATCCCATCTATTAGTATCCTAGATAAGGTCAAACTAGAACATAGCCATTTATCTTTCCCCAAACCCCCATGAGAGGCATCTCTCCCAAACAACCATCAAACTATAAGTCTAAGCAAGTAATAGGCCAATGATGAATCATGATCATAAAACCTACAAAATACATATCCCTTGTTGCAAATCTTTGCATCTTCATAGTCAAAGCCACTTCACAGTCAAAGCCACAATCAAGGATTATCTTGTTTCATACTTTGGACACTTCGTTTAGTATATAAGGATGACCATAGGCAAAGTTGGCATGCTACGATCATTGTTGGCAAGGAGTGCCATTTTCATAATGCAAACAAGTATCAATCATGCCCTACATAGACAACTCATAGAACAATCCCATCTATTAGTATCCTAGATAAGGTCAAACTATTCCTCTTTGTTAATGAGCTTGACAACAAAACATGCAATCTTGAAGGCTTCGAGAATTTTTTTATAATAAATTCCTCGCTTGAATATACACACCAATCATCCAAGACCTATCTTAGACACTAGTGCATGACTTGTCGTGATGTTGGGATGAGTAATGCAAGCTGCTCCTGTGAGCCATAGACTTATATTTTTAGTTTTGATATTTGTTTTGATGCCATGGATTTTATATTCCATGAGTTTTTTGTATACATTTGACAATATTTATATATCTAAATGTGTTATTTCCTTTAAGCTAAAATTTGTGTTTATACTTATTTGATCGATATATACTTGTATATGTGATCAAAGTAGCTTCTATTTGATGAGGTTACCCCCTGTCCCCATGCAGCTGCTTAAGTATGTTTTCTGCTTAAATTTAAGCAGTTTAAGCAGCTGGAGTGTTCCCATGCAAAAATAAATTATCACAGGAAAGGATAATTTGGAATCTTTTTAAGCAACTACTGCTTAAGAATTGAAAATGAGCTGTTGAGATAAAAAGGGGACTGGAAATAAGCAGCAGCTGCATAATATCAAAGATGCCACATGGCTCCACTAATTTCTTTCCCTCTTTTTTAATATCTGTTTTTATTTTTTCTTTTGAATTTTTAAATGCACAAATTATTATTAACTATTATAAATACAAATTTATGTTGACTGCTTAAAAATAAGCAGCAAAATTAACTGTTCATGGGGCCACCAGCTAAGCAGTGGCTGCTAGTCAAAATAAGCAGTGGCTGCTAGCCAAAATAAGCTAAGCAGCTGCATGAGGACATGCCCTTATTGTGTCTTAAAGGTTTATTTATTAAAGGGTACATTACTCCAGCTTTAAATCCTTAAAAATCTCTGAATCTCTTGGTTTTTTCAATTTGCCGTGTCTGCTCCGAGTCTGGGTCCCAAGTCAGAGTCCAAGTCAAAAGTCAGCTTGCCGAGTCTGAGTCATGGAACTATGTTTCAAAACAGGTTACCTTGTTTTGCTCTTTCCATGCTAGATATTCACTCAGGCATGATGATTATGTGCCATAGATATATGACTGTCATTGTGATTATTGACTGTCAGTTTGCTGTTTCATCTTCATGAGGGCTTGTCATAGGGTATATGACTGTATACTACTCATGGGTTATGTTTTCGACTCCTTCAAGGGCTTTGCATCTAAAAATATTAAATAACCGACAAACTTGTATGACTGTGACTATCATGCATTTGAGACTGTCATCTATGACGTATATCATGACTGCCTTTTCTCTCTCAGATGCCCTTGAAGATCCTCTCTACATGGATTCGTTTCTTCATTCCCTCTGCACTATCCTTATAAGGTATTTGCTTCAATTCTTTCTGAGCATTCATATTTTCACCAGCTCCTTCAGATGTCGAAGTTTTAACGTCTTTTGTTCAGCACAACAAGGGCAAGAATGCCTATGACAAAAAAGAATTCATAAGCTTTTCCTTTGTATTCACATCTGAGAATGGCAGGGCAGACCATGGCATGACATGATGATACTTCTCAAATGATTTCTCATGTAGATCTGTGTGTTATGACTATCATAGGGCTTTGCCTTCTGAGAGACTGCCCCCATAGACTGTGAACTGCCCTGTGTGCGGTCTGTCATACCTCATGAAACTCTGTACCTTTCCTACTTCTTGTCATTGCTCAGTCTCTTATAACTGTCTTCATGGATGAGCTTGACATTGCCTTGTGTCTGGCTGTATTGTGCATGCCATTAATGTGCAGTATTGTATATAAATTGAACTCACTGTCATCTCAGGTCTGTCCTGTCATCTCTTTTAGACTCATCCCCTCAACTCTCTTTTGATCTTGACTGTGATATCTCTTACTGCCCTTATGGTATTCAAAATTATGGCATTAACCTGTCATTTACACTGACCTTTAACCACAATGCTGTCCCTCCATTATCACTGTGATCAAGCTCATAGAGATAAGGAGATCACTATTATATTTCAACAACTTTCTCATGCATGAAACTGTAATTTCCTTACTGGCATCTCAGGTTCATGCAAGGTCTACAACTGTCATATCTCTACTTGTCATTCCTCATGGAACTCTGCCCAACCCTGGCCCCCTCTGACTGTATCTCATGCTTACACAGTCTATGTCTGTTTATGACACATGTTGACTGTAGACTGCCTTCATTTTCTCCATTCATTGCTGTCCGTGAAAGAAATCTTTTGTGAGGGATGAGTGAAACATCACATACCACCTATGACTGGCCTTAAAACTTTGCAATTTATAGACTGCCATTCATACTAAGTTCCTTTTCCACTGTCATACATAACATTCTGTGATTGGAACATGCCACTGTACTCTTCTACCTTTCAACACCATAGAGGACTGCCCTGTACCTTATTGTCATCTATATCTCTGACAGCTCAGGTCTGTACTAACTGTCCCTCATGCTAGGACTATCACATCATTTGAACTGTGCTTTTGCATACACAGTCTTCTTCCATGTTTGTGGGCTGTCTCTCATAACCTTGTCATAGTTTGAAGACCACCGCTCTTCACAAAACTTGATCTTTTGGCACTGTTCTCTGCCTTTTAGGTCTCTTTGTCACTCATTTGAAGACCACCTATTCTCAACATTCTCTCACATTGCTTTCTTCACATTATGACAACTTTTAAGAAAGTTTTTGTCATCAATCACAAGGGTCATGTTGATTATCTTATCATTGTGGTGAATAACATGCAAGTTTCTTAATAGCACTGTCATCATGTTGAGTTACCTCACAAACTTTGACGACCTAGTCCAAGACACTTCTTCTCACAAACCCTAGGGTTTAATGCATAAGGTATTACTTTGACATTTATTTAAAAGATCTTTAGCAGAGCATAGATCTCCTGCAATGATTCACAATGTTTTCTATAGGTTCTTCATGAATCTTTATATCTATTATGCCTTTCTTGCTGTAAGTTACTGTCCTTCCCATGCTATCATGCTAACACATCTCCAGTTTGATCCCTTGATAGTGCATTTGAAAGATGCCAACTCAATTGCTTCACAGTAAAAGAGATATCCACTCAGATTTGCCTACCATGCATACTCAACACAAATGATGTACTTATAAACCTGTAGGAACCTTTGCACTCAGATCTGTGTAAAACCCAGACACACAGATAATTCATGGCAGTGATATCACCATAAGCTGATAAATACTCACAGTACGTGAAATTCTCAGATTTGCATATGCTAGGCAATAACAGGAATGTATAGAATAATCTTCAGCTCCCCAGCAACGGGGTAACTGGAGAACAGGATTAATAATTGATAGAAACAGACTTCTGACTGCATATGCTTTAATTCCTATTTGCAACCACAGTGGTAATTGGAGAACAGGATTAATAATTGATAGAAACAGACTTCTGACTGCACAAAGCAATAACAAGGCTGATATCGATCCACCAAACACTCAGATCTGAATTAGTAGAAATAGATAACAACACTTCTGTAAAGCGTATGTGAATGAATCCTCAGGGTTTGACTTGACAATTCACACAGAATTATAATGCTGGGATAATAGTCATAACAGGAGTACAAATTACAATAAATGCAGCTTGCAACCAATGATATTAGTAAAATTCACTTGCTACTGTATGTATAAGACATTTGTGATTGAGGGTGCCTGAAAGATAGCGTCTGAGCATTATCCCGCATGAGTTTTCATTGGCCTCAGCAAGCCTGCAATCCAGACGTGAATGTGACGGTTGTCCGCAGGTGTTAGGAATGTGGGGACTTCCGCGATATGGAGTCGATGCGCCCAGCTGATAAGCGATATTCGGTGCCCTTTACAGTGGCGCCTCCTCCATTGGATGGCTCCTTTGCGCAGACAAACCTCCTTTCTCAAGTCTTGTGCCTTTCACTGGTAGCTACAGGGGTGGTGCGAGCCAAAGGCTCCGCCACCAGGGCGTGGAAGATATCTCCCCAGTCGCTAACCCAATTTTGCTTACCTGTAATGTTGAAACCCGAACTAGGAAGCAGGTTGCGGAATGATGAATCACAGAGGCAAGGTGAGGTTTGGTGTCCCACCTTGTAGTGAGTGTGCAGAGGATTTCGTCCCTACACTGCTCTCCAGACCAAAAAATGTCCAACTGTGATGATCTAAACTGAATTCAAGCATCCCGCATATATACCAAACTACACACCTCCACAATTGGTCGGCCAGACCAGAATTATAATTATTTAAAAATATTATTATTACTTTATTATTGAAATATATATTTGATTTAACTTAGAGTTAAGAAACTCGATTTCTCCTGCCCAATTTGAAATTGAGACCCACACGAAATTGGGGACATGACAGCATTCTTATTGTGCTCTGTTATGAATGGCTTATTGTTCTCTGTCATGCATTGACCACACTATTATAATGGTTACCCTTAAGATCTAATACGTAAGATACCATTGTATTTCTGCTCTAATGATCTTCGAGAACCCATGTTGAAAATGACAGTCATAACACCATATTTCCTTCTTTGAAAAGGGCAACTGAAACAATATGTGGAGGGTCCTTGGAACATAGAAAAACACATACTCACACTGCAAACTCGTTCAACAATGAACACCTGTTGAGATCTACGCCTACTTGTCAAAGGCTCCTTAAAACAAAACATACCTGGAGTGTTGAGGGGTTGCAACTGTGAAATTTTCACCCTAGAAATACTTGGGCATGTAGAGATAGTCTGGTACGAAGTTCAGAAGCTTTCTGCCTCTTCATGACAGATGCCATGCATCTTCCTCTTGGCTGTGTAACGTGCCTGCACAATAGCAGCAAAGAGAGCCTCCACACCTTGAAAAGATAAAAGACTTATTCAACGCCCCCAAGGAAATCCCTAGAACTTCTAAGAGTTTTGATCTTTTTCAAAACAAAGACTTCCCTCTTCTTGGTGATGCGTGTGTTTTAGGAGACAAAAGAGTTTATTTTACATTTTTTGTGTAAGACCTCTTTATTGCAAGTGATTTGTGCCTCAGAAAACATTTCTCAAAACCCCCCAAGGACTAAGACTCAAGGATGATGACCCTGGAAGACCTCTTAAGACTTCCTAAACGACTACTGACTGAGGTAACATAAAAATATCAACAGTCCTGCCCATGTCAAACCCTTTCGCCGAAATCACTCTTCTTCACTGTCATTTTGACAATTCGAGAAAAGGCCTACATTTTGTTTTCTATCCTCACTTATTTCCATCAACACATAGTCCTCTCTGAATTAATATGCTCAGCAAGAAGAGAAACACACTCCAGATCAGGTGCATCTGCCAGCCCTCTTATTCCTGGTCCTCTGCCCATGCTATCTTTTTTTAAAGCTGATGCTTCATCTGAGGACTGGTTGAAACTCAATGTGCCATACTTATGTCACCCATTGTGTCTCAGAATTGTTGCTTTTGTAATCACCATATTAAAGTCACTACCCTCTCTGTCCGAAGCATTTTTGTTCACAACTGCTCAATGATCTCCCTTGAAATTGAAGTCAATTGATTGTTCTTTGATTTTGCAAGTCATTTTTTATCCCTTTCATTCATACAGTCCCTATACATAAGTGGAATCTGAGGATGAAATGGACTACTGCTATACATGTAAGTTGATGGCAGACTTAAACCATCAAATTTATCTCTGAGATCTATTCTGATTGCTCACTTGGAACTGCAATCTGTTTACTTGATATGTGACCGTTTTCTTGCTTCTTTCTTCTGGAATGGAAAAGCACCTCCAAGAATTTCTCCGGATTCTGGCACCTCCCGAGTGAATACAACCGATGGCAATTTTCCTACTTCATCTTCCCAATTGTAATCCCTTGTCACCACCAACCTCCAAATGCTTTACCCCATCATCCTTTTCAACCTTTGTTTCTGGTCATTGTTCAAATATATCACCTTATGTATATTTCCAGAACGATCACAAGAAGCAGTAGGATTTATGGGAACAGAAGGAACAGTGGGAACAGTGGGAACAGAAAACTCAACAGGGGCTGTTGTGTTAGTGTCAAAAAGCGGAACAAGAATGAATAAACTAAACTATTATTATATTGTATGGTCTTATATTAATATTACTATCATTTTGATTTGAATGAAGCGAGATTACACTTTGGATCTTAAAATGTCATTCAGATAGTCACAACAAACTATTGCGTAGCTTGGCTTTATAATATTGTATGGTCTTATATTAATTTTACTAATATTACTATCATTTTGATTTGAATGAAGCAGATTACACTTTGGATCTTAAAATGTCATTCAGATAGTCACAACAAACTACTGCGTAGCTTTGGCTTCAGGATCTGGTGGAATTGTGATTACAGAATATTGCTTGAGCATATGATGCGAGGCTATTGACTATGATAAAAATATGATACCAGCATGGTACTTGGGCTAATTGTGTTTTTTAGTTACACAAATTTTAGTTCTTTTCCTTGAGCTGGTTATTATATTCCATACACATGCATGTTATCCTTGGGCTCATAAGGTTGGAGCTTATAATCTAGATATGTCTTTTTGCTGTTTGGACAAAATATGCACGCACTTTCATTTTATGTTGTGATTGCCTTCATCACCTGGAAAATGGATGTTCGTTTTTGTTGCATTTTCTGCTTTCCAAACAATTTACCTAAAACTGATATAAGGAAATATTAAAAAATTGAGCACTTTACAGCAGACTCAAAGTCAAATTAGCCTTATATAATTTTGGAGCTCTTATTTTTGAGACTTTATCATAATAATTATCACGAGGGTTATTTGCTTTATGTCATTAGTTGTTTTGCATTCTAGTATGTACTAGATGTAATCAATATTTTCCTGAATATCATTAGGGCAACAAAAGAATCACAAGATTAGATAGAAGATATCTTGCACGGTTCTTTTTATGTTTTGCCGCCTTTGCCATATGATCAAACATCTTTTTTTATTGATCATCTTTAGACGTACGTGAATTTCTCACCCTATATTTTTTTCTTAGTTCACCTTCATCAATTTGTGAATGTTTATCCCTTATTTTGTCAAAATTATAACATGTACGGGGAAAAAATGAGTCACCAGCACTCTTAGACAAATTTAATGTATAGGTTTCTGGCATAGTTGCTGCAAGACTGGTACTGGTACTGGTACGGCATTTTTTTGAAAATAGGAGATGGGGGTACTTGGAGACGCCATTTTTTTTTAAATATAAAAATTAATAATATATAGTGCAAGCCTAATTTAAAAAATTTCAGATTGTTATATTTAGCATCACCAGTAATATCCACAACAGCATTTCTCTTGTGGAGATTACTGGTGATGCTATTTTTCAGATTGTTTTATTTAACATCACCAGTAATCTCCACAAGAGCATTGCCCCTGTTTAAAATCGTGGAATATGTAACAGGGGCAATGCTTTTGTGGAGATTACTGGTGATGGCTGATGCTAAATAAATTATAATACAATTTGAAAAATCAAAAATTACTACTAGTATTAGCCTTGCACTATTATAATGTGCACAACATGAACTTGAAGATATCCAGGCCCAGTTGACATTTCACATTCAAAAAGCACGGGAGATTGGAGAGTTGGAGATGGATGAGCATGGGAGAGGTAGAAAAATTTAAAATTTAAAATACAGTAAATACTGTAAGTCTGTAACTTACTGAAGTCTGATATCGCGTGCTAAATGATGCGTCTACCTTTTAAAAATCGCAATTTAGGTTTTTTGCTTTATGTTTGGCCTTTGAAACGCAGGACGTGGGAGACTTTGCAGGAGATGCCACTTTCTAGAGCCGAAGACTTGGGAGACAGCGGGAGACTTTTGAAAAGTTTCTAGGTGCTTGAAGACATCCCAGGGTATTGGTGCGGTGTCGGAGAAGCGTCTCTGTCTCCGAGATGCGTTTCAGAGGGGGGAGACGCGTCTCCCGACAACTATGGTTTCTGGTTTTTATTCTTGATACTCACTCTACAACACAGTTCTCTTTTGTTTTATACCCTTCTGCTATCGATATTGTCGTAGTATCCTGAACGATGTCCTGATTTGTATTGAAAAAATGTGATTCTACATTTGCCTATAATATATATGATTTCTGACCTTATTCTTGATGCTTGACTCTAGCATTTGAGCTCAAGAAGTGTATATTCTATGTTTATGAGGTGCCTTTAGTATTACTAGATGGACTTAGCAGAAGATAAATTTAATTTATAGAACTTCTGAGCTTTTATTCTTGATGCTGAACCTAGCAATCCAGTCCACAAACCACCAGCTGCTCTTTGCTATAATTTGCTTTCTTGTATACAGTATTGGATATTATTACTGTTAATTGCATATTATGTCATCAACAATTTGTAAATAGGAACAACTTGTGTAAGAAAGATTATTGCCCAAGAGTTAACTTGAGTGCTGTCTTGTTTTAATCTCTTTTCCACCTTCGCTCCCCTCTTCTTCGACTCCCCCTCACCCCCCCGCTCTCTCAAAAATGAAATATTAAATTTTCTTTCCTCCACGCCCCTCTGTACTCTCTCTAACAATGAAAAACAAAACAAGTTTCCTATACAAATATCACAAACACCTCTCTTTGTACAAGTGCTTGACGGTAACGTAGGGGCTAGCAGGCTGAGGCTTGAATCTGAGACCTTTGCCTATCTTTATCTTTGACAAGAATTTATAGCGACTTGATGTTCACTTCTATTAAATTATCTCGCCTTGGCATTATAACCAATATGTAATGGTGAAAATTGGATAGTTTCTTGCTTCTAGAGAGTGAGCAAGAGAGGTTGGTTTTGGTTTCTTGTTTGTGTTTCTTGCTTACTTTGCACATTACCTCACAATAAGGCAGCGGGGTTTTTCGGCTACATTTACTTGAGTGGTTTTTAAGGGTTTTTGTCATTAGGATAACTCTTTTTATTGGCGCCCAAAACTTGGGGCAAGCAATATGTTGGGATAAGGTATCTCAACCATGGAAATACTAATGTTCGTATTTTATATTTTAAAATATTCCTATTCCATCTTTAATAACTTTTGTTTTCATTTAAAACAGTTGGCATTTCATTTAGAGGTAGCATTAGTTTCATTTTTAGTGCTTTTTTGTTTTCACATATCTTGGAAAGGTGTATAAGAGCATAGACAAAGATATAATGAATAGATCATAGTACTCCAGAGCTTAGGATTGGTTACTTTATTGTTTTGAACAGTTTTAGATTAATTATGCACTCGTACATATTTAACAGTCACCTACAGGTTATGCTACAGGTACCCGTAGCCATTAGGTTCTATAACTACTTTCACTGTTTTTACATTTCTATAAGTTTTCAGCAAAGTAGAATAGTTTGAACAGGTTTGCATAGAATAATTTAGGTGAACACAAGTCTGTGAGGGCACAAATAGTGTAGTACCATCATAAGTTTACACACCTTGGTTGATGATTTAATGTAGGCTTGCAATGTCAAGTGGACTATTCAGTTTGGCACACCCTTGAATTGTGTAGAATTTACCAAGTCCATAACACATTAGTTTGCTTCTACAACATCCATTTGATAAACTTTAAAGTCCTTATCTTGACTCATGATCATGAGGGTTACAACATATTTTTATGACGTGTAAGAGCATGTAAGAGGAGAGGAGATTACATTAGAATGTTAACTAACTTTATGACAAAGTTAAACACTTGTCATGAAGTTTCTAATTCATATAAGGATAAAGATAAATTGGGGGATATAAATATATCTTCACATTGACTAATTGTATTTGTTTCAATTTTTTTTTCAAATCATTGCTTTGGGGGATTAAAATATATTTACAAACTTCAATTCAATAAACTATTTTCTTTTTTAAAATTCCAAAGGAGTGTGTGTGTATGCTCTTCTCTTGCATGCTTGCGTAATCTTAACAATTACGAGCATCATTTTTTTCTATACTATATAATAAATTAAGAAAAGATGATCATATTCCTATACTGCATAATAGCCCTAATGGTCCCTAATTTTTCTTTCCATAATTGTTCTTGTTATTGAATATTGACATGAATTTATTATATACTTGTGAGTGTTTTTGTATGCTAGATGTCAACATGACAATCCAACAACCAATAATTGTCTTCTTGTGAAAGGTATGGCAATATGATGATCCATTCTTCATATTCGTCTAGTATAGTATTGGTGGTAGACATTTAAGATTGCTTATATTGCATTTATGAATATTTACCCATGAAATACATCAAGATAAATTTTACATTAGCTTGATGTCAATCCTAATTAAAATGATAACCTAATAATGCAAGATTATGATAGGATTTCCCTTTGAAATGATGGATTGATGGATTGATACATTGTTGTATGATTTTCGCCATTCACATAATTATTGATTTCTTCAACTAGTTACCCTATGATTTTTATGACTCATTTTGAAACCCTCTAAAGTAATTAGTTTGAATTCAATGGCCATCAATATCCATTCCTAAAGAATAGGGCTAAGATGAGTTGAAATGATGAATATTTACTCATTAACATCACAACCCTACCTAGGAATGCCATTGGCATTAGATTGCAACATAGAAAGATTGGTGTAGGTTTTAGTGATAGTTGATATGTTTCACCTTGGCATGCTCCTTTTTCTTCCATAGGTGGCATGTTGAGGATGTGGAGTTTTTTCCTTGATGGTGGTTATCATGGTTGTTTTTACAGGTATCTTGTTGGAGCATGAGAGCATGGTGAAGATTGTTTGGCTAAGGGATGTTTTTCCCTTGTTTGTGATTCATATGGGTGTGTTAACAATGTTGATGTCAAGTGGGACAATGTTAGGATTAAGGTGCCATCCACCTTGTAAATCCTATGTCATGTGTCATGGTTCTAACATCCTTGAAAAGTGTCCCTAGGCACTTAGATTGTATTGGGAAAATATTTTGTAATATTAATTCTCACCATTGTTTGTAATATACTCATAAGGGGTGATGGGTCCATTAGTAGCAGTAAAGGTGAGTTGTGGACATAAATATTTAATATCATTTTCCCCACATGTGGACGCTTAAAATGGGATAATAAAAGATAAAAGAAATGATAAATGAGTGAGTGTTGGGATTTTCCAAGTGGGTGATTGGAAAGAGGCAACATGTGTCACTTGGATTTCCATCATTTATTACATTTAATGTAATGTTTATCTCTCATGTTTGGGTGCCTAAGTTGGAGGGAAAGTATTGGAGCCAAAATTAGTGTCCTTTCATATTTTGAGGAGGTATTCCAATGGTTGGGAATGTTTGGAATGAAAGGCCATTTTTGGGTGCCATGTTTAGTGTATTAAATGCCTTCATAAGTCTATAAAATCAGCCTCTTGGATGTAGAAAGTATGAGAAAAAATTGAATGTAGTGTTGCTTTGTAGGAACACGGATAGGTTGAGGCATAAGGCGGTTGTTCACAAGTACACAGGTGCTGCCATGTTGGAGGCAAAAAGGAGAATGAAAGTGGTTGTATTGTAATCTCATTTATTTGATCATAACACATACTTGCTCTCTTCTTGGTGGAGTTTTTTCCTGTAAGGGTTTCTCCACGTAAATCTTGTGCTCCATTTCTGCTATCTTATGGTGATGACATTCTTTATTTATTGCTATTATAAGTTCACATAAGGTAGTTTTTATAAGTATGTTATGTTGGCTATTTTTTTGAATCATAAAAAGGATGGATCTAATCATGACATTTTCAAATTAAGGCAACTTAATTTTCAGATTTGTATATAAGTTTTAGATTTTCATGTTGTTCTAGTCCAAACCCTGAATCTCATCCATTGAAGTCATATTTGGATAGAGATTGAATTTTCCAACAATCAGTATTAACATGTTTATTTCTGATCACATCCTATGATTGCAACAAATATCTTATTTATAGTGTGACTTTACCAAAAAGTATTTTGAATTCCTTGTATTGAATGTTGTGACATGCAATATCAATTTATTTGACTTTCATTAATGATCAATAGTTTATATTCAAAGGAGTAAAAGGTTCACGAGATACCATGCATATTTTGGCTCATATGAGCATTCAATGTAAAAGGTGGCACACTACATCAAGTTTTTAAGGTTGCAATTCAGATTTTGAGGTTTTACTTTAAGGCTACAAATAATGTAACCAAGTGAGAATTGGGAAGGTTGTGAGATAATCATTTATCTCTCCCTTGTTGGTTTCAATTTGAAGACATTAAAGCATTGATATTTGAAAATTCCTCTTTATATTGATAAAGGGTTTTTGTTGCTATGGTTTTTAATTTTAAGAACATTTTCTAATCCTTTGAGATGTAATTAGTCACTCCATTTTGTAGGATATTCCCATTATAAGTAGGCATACCAAATTGCACAATGAGTCAAAGTTAATTTCGAGGTGGTAGAGAGAAGCATGGTTTATAACAAGATCTTTTGAGCTAGCTTTTAAGCTCAACCAAAAAGTTGAAGCATGCACATGGTACATGAATCCTCTCAAAAAATATTTAAGATAGGGTTGATTTGATTAGGGACACAATTATCCTAATTGAAGGATGAATTTTTTTCAATTATGTTACTATTGTAGTAAAAGTAAAAACCCTATTTCCAACATATGGAGATTGGATTTAGGGAAGTTGGTGGTCCCTAATGTGTGTAAGTAAATATTTAATTCATAGTATTTGCAAGATATACCACGTTGACACTAGAACATTATACAATCATAAGAGGATACCAATGTTGACAATGAACAATGAATTGAATGAAGAAGTCTTTAACTTAAATCTTGGGGAAAATATTAAAATCAATATTGGTGAATTGCATAAAGAATCAAAAGGGATATGTTCAGTTATAGATTCAAATGGTTGTCAAATCATAGGAAGAAAGGCTCTGTTTAACCTAGATCATTTACAACAAGTGAATTGGAGCCTTTTCAAGAGGATATATTTGAGGATTGTTTTAAAATGAGATACTATGCGTTGTGTTAGGTTTTGGGAATTGATTTTAGGCCTTAGGTACCACTCCATTTGATGATGTTGGAAACTACTATATAATATTATTATGGTAATAGGGATTTTAATTTTGCACATTTCATTGTTGAGGAAATCCATAAAGAATTTGTGTCTTAAATTAAGATAGAAGATACAATCCCTTCTTTCAAGTGGTACTCTATGTTGTGCCATGAGGATATATTTGAGGATTATTTTAAAATGAGATACTATGTGTTGTGTTAGGTTTTGGGAATTGATTTTAGGCCTTAGGTACCACTCCATTTGATGATGTTGGCAACTACTATCTAATATTATTATGGTAATAGGGATTTTAATTTTGCACCTTTCATTGTTGAGGAAATCCATAAAGAACTTGTCTTAAATTAAGATAGAAGATACAATCCCTTCATTCAAGTGGTACTCTATGTTGTGCCATGAGGATATATTTGGGGATTATTTTAAAATGAGATACTATGCGTTGTGTTAGGTTTTGGGAATTGATTTTAGGCCTCAGGTACCACTCCATTTGATGATGTTGGCAACTACTATCTAATATTATTATGGTAACATGGATTTTAATTTTGCACCTTTCATTGTTGAGGAAATCCATAAAGAATTTGTGTCTTAAATTAAGATAGAAGATATGATCCCTTCATTCAAGTGGTACTTTATGTTGTGCCACATTTTTCTATAGAATGAAGGAGATATTTGGGATGAAATTTTTTAGTTGAGATGTCAAACCCTTGATGGAAATCCCATACCCATTCAAGGACAAGCTCATATTTGGGATTCACATTTCCAAACACCATATTATGGAGTATTTGAGAGATATTTTGTGCATGCAATATTGGGGTTGTTAGGTCTGTAATGTAAAATTGCACTCTAGGGGCAATTTCACATTTACACATTTCACCTTACATTTATTACACGTAGTCACATTTATGATAAGAACCTCATGGGTCAAAATTTTACGATTCCAACTCCACGAGGACCAATGACGAAGCAAGAACAATTTTCCACCTCATTTCCTGAAAAATTGATGTTCTGGACGCCTGCGTGGCACACAGATGTCTGCATGATGTGCTAGAGTCCATGTATTTTTCTGAGTTTGAAATGCAAAATGTTGGATTCTTGACTCGTGACATGTGTCCTTGTAGTCAGATTCTGAGTGTAACGGATCCTCTTGCCTCTTGCAACAACAAAACTCTCCCTTCTCTCATTTTGTGGGTTCTCTCTCATTCTGGTACTTGAATTTTTCGATCTCATTCTATTCTTTACTTCTTGCTCTCTCGATCTTGCTTCTACAACGAAGCTCTGCAAGACTGAGGTCCCTCAAATAGCCAAAGCTTTATGACAAGCCTTCAACGGTGCGTTTGTGTAGTCAAGAGGGGGCCGAGGACTGTTGGTAACACTCTCTTGCTTCTTGTCTATTTGCGAATAGATACTTTGTTCATTTGCTATCTCGTGATACAGGTTCTCCTCGAGCAGGGATTGCTTTTATCACTTTGTACTTGTTTACTTTGTCCATCTTTTTTCTATCTATCTGGCTGTTTGTGGAGGTGGGAACACCAAACCGGGGTTTTGACTGCGGCAAGCCCCAAAACAACCCCAACATTTTTCCTCATCCATCTTGTGCACAAGTTGTTTGAGTGAATCTTGGAGGAAGATCTCGAATGCAGGACTCATCGTAAGCTCCTTCATTCTCCTTATAATTTTTAGTTTTTATTGCTTTCTGTTACTCTGTTATGTTGAACAAACCTTAGATCTGAGCTTGTTAGTAGAATAGTTATATTTCTATTATGTGGTTTAGCTCTCTATCTGTATAGGACGCCAATGCATCCCTTGGAATCTAGCTTGCCACATTGGCATCCTGAACCCATGCTATTGTCCTTTGCCAGAGAGTTATTCCTCATGTAATAGAGCTTTGTTGATTCTATTCTTTCGATCTCCGAAGTAGTCTATTTATACCAAATTCCTTATACTTCATTCTTTGTAATTTTTTCATTTAGATCCTCAATTTGTTTTAGCTAAGCTTGAGGTAGTTTAGGATAGTTCGCTCCTTGAGATTCTCTTGAGAACAAAGAGACTCAGGAGCAGCAAATCCCCCTTCTCTACATTTTGGTGAACCTGATGTGAACCGCATTGAATCTTTTTCTCCAATGTTTTAATGTTCATGATGATGCTTTCTCTAAGGAAGATTTTGATATGTTGGACGATGCTCTAGATGATTTTTAAGAAGCATCTTCCTCTATCTACAGATCTTCTAAAAAAAATTCTTCACAAACATCAACTTCTTCTTCGCCAGTGGAGAAGTCGGTGAACGTTGTTGTAGTCTTCATGGCTTCCCCGAGGCCTAAGAGACCCATTTTTTACTTGACTCCGGCTAGCCCTTCTCCTAAGAAGATTCATTCTATCTATGGGGTCCCATATTATAATGACTCGAAGAAATCAACAGAACTTTAATCAACAACCTTCTATTTCTACACCTCAACCTACTCAAGTTCCTACTTCTTTACCACCTTCTCAACCAAGCTTTCCTTCAACACCTAAACCTACAACTAAAGCACATGGGGACTATTATTTTGTTGAGCAACTTCATGTTACTTCGGCGAACATCTTGCTTTGGGATATGCTTCAAATTGCTTTGGTTTACTAAGGTATGCTTCAAGAAGCCTTGCAAAAGATCCTCTTGCCAACCTCCACTAGGCCGAAAGATGTTAATGCATTGATGACTCATATTATGCAGATTTTCCAAATATTACTTTCTATCTGTAGGAAATTCCACCCTTGGATGTGTAGAAGCAAGCATACCCTCTAATGATCATAGTTAGCGTTAACAACATTGGTATTAGACGTACCCTCGTTGACACTGGTTAGACTCTCAATGTTTGTGGCATGGATTTACTACCTAAGATTAATATTGATTCTTCTTCAAGTTAGTTGTTTCTTCTTTATACATTCATGGATTTGATAATGCTGATTGGCAAGCCCTAGGCACAATAATATTTCCCTTGCGGTTAGGACTTGTTACCTTACCCACTTTGGTGTTTGTGATACCTGGCCCCTTACCATACAATCTTCTTCTAGGAAGACCTTGGATTCATGCTATGGGAGTTGTGACTTATAATCTACATTGTTCTTTAAAGTTTGTAGCTAATAATCAAGTGGTTACGATTAAGGCTGACCCCGAAGTAGTCCACCTTTGTGAGTTGGTGACTGCTGGTTGAGCCTCGGTTGTTTCCACTCTTAAAAGTTGTATTCCATCGCTAACCTCTGATGTGTTGACATGTTCTTTGGCGGTGCCGTCTATAGAGATCGTCCCTGAAGTGTGTCTCAAAATAGGAACAACCTAAAGCAAAAATTCCTAAGTCTTCCCCATCCACTTCTTCTGAATCAAATGCATGTCTTGGTGATGATTGGGGATCCTTAGACTTCTGTGAATTGTTCAATGGAGAATACAAAGTGAATCCCACACACCTCAATCTTCCAATAACTTCAAATACTTCCGCTAAGAAAGTCAATCAACCTCCCATTGAGAAGGAAAGTTGTGATCCTATCCAGTAACCCAATTGTTCCCCTACTAACGAGGATGATTGAAGTTCTGCTGGAGAGGTTAATGTTTGTAATTCCAATGAGAAGAATGGTTGTGGTCTCGTAGACACATTTGACACTCATTGGTGGAATGACACTCTCTACAAGGAACCACCTCCTTCTGAGGATTTTCAAATGTGTTATGACCCTAGATACAGGCTCCTTTCTAAGTATGGTTATAGGCATAAAGGTCTTGGCCATATTGAACAAGGAATTTAGGTCCCTATCCAATTTGAGCCTTGCAAGTGTAACTTGGGATTGGGATGCTCTATTGAACAATCTAGACAAAAACCATGGTGGAGTGTTAACATGATTTTGGTTGAACCTCTCAAACTAGTTCACCCTGAGCTGATAGAGGATAAAATAGAACTTGATGAAGTTCCTCTAGATGTCTTTTCCCTAGAGGAAGCGTTGGAAGGTTCCTATTCCCATTTTCCTTCCTTTCACCATAAGTGACGATTCTTGTATCGCTTGAATAAACAAGCATAATTTAGAGAATTTGTTTTGAATATGGATGAGGAGGCCCCTCTATCTAACGTTGATGATGGTGTTCTGATACCTCATCTTGAAGACCATAGTCCTCTCCTTAAGGGAGATAGTACTGAAGTTTTCATGGATCCTAAGTCCTTTGAAAAGGTGATTAAAATTGGAAAATGCCTTTCTTCAGAAGAAGCTAAGGAGCACTCCGACCTTTTACATTCTCTTCCTGATATCTTTGCTTGGTCATATGAGGTCATGCTCAGTATTGAAGAGTCCATAGTGGTCCTTAATATCGTTCTATGTCCTGATGCCAAGCCTATTAAGCAAAAAATTTGAAATATCAATCCCAAGGTGGCCTTGCTGGTTAATACTGAGATATAGAAGGTATTAAAAGCAAGATTTATCCGTTCTATCAACTATTTTCCTTGAATCTCAAATATTGTTGTCGTTAGTAAACCTGATGGCCATATTTGTATTTGCATTGACTTTCGTGACCTTAATAAGGCCTCTATTAAACATGATTTTCCATTGCCTAATATTGATATGATTGTAGACTCAACTGTAGGCCATGCCTTGTTGTCCTTCATGGATGGCTTCTCGGGCTACAACCAAATTTGTATTAACCCAAAAGATCAATATAAGACATCCTTCACTAACCCTTGGGGTAATTTCTATTATGTGGTCATGCTGTTTGGGTTAAAGAATGCAAGTGTGACTTACCAATAGGAAATGACCCTAATCTTTCATGACTTCATTCATAAAATCTTAGAAGACTATGTTGATGACATCTTAGCGAAATCCATAACCCATCAAGATCATGTAGGCAATCTTTGTCTCATCTTTGGAAGGCTTCAACTCTATAAGATGAGGCTAAATCCTCTTAATTGTGTCTTTGACGTGGACACATGAAAACTTTTAGGGTTTATAGTCTGTCATCGTGGAATCAAAGTCGATACAAACAAAATTGATACAATTGTTAACATGCCTCCACCTAGAAATGTCTCTAAACTACAAATTTTGCAAGGGAAGATTCAAGCAATTCGTAGATTTATATCTCAATTGGCTGATAATGCTCTTCCCTTCACTCATGTCTGTTGAAAAAAGATGTTCGCTTTATATGGGATGATGAGTGCCATAAATTTTTTGATTCAATTAAAACGTATCTAGCCAAACCTCCCATTTTAATGTCAAATATGCAGGATAAACCTCTTTTGCTTTACCTTGCTACATCATCGTACACTTTGGCACCCTTGCTTGCTCAATACGATGATGATGGTAGAGAAAGAGTGGTCTACTATATTAGTTGTGTCCTTATCGATTACGAAACCCATTATTCTACCATGGAGAAACAATGTCTTGCTCTCATCTTTGCAATACAAAAGTTAAGACATTATCTTCTTCATGTTGAAACACATGCCATTGTGAAAAGTGATCTTCTAAAGCATTTGCTTTCTAGTGTTGACCTTACTGGAAGGTTACAAAAATGGTAATGTTGCTTTTTGATTTTTACATAAAGTTCATGACTCAAAAATCAATAAAAGGTCAAGCAGTTGCTGATTAATTAGTAGACGCTCCTTCCTTGGTCTAGACTTGTTTCCTAATGAAGATTTTTTCACAATTAGTCATGATCTTGTATGGGAGATGTATTTCAATGGATTGAGATGTCAGAATGGATTTGGGGTGGGTGTAGTTTTGATCTCACCCGAAGGATTCGTTCCTTTCAATTAGAATTTCAATGTACTAATAACATCACTGAGTACGAACTCCTTATTTCTGACTTGCGTGCCACGATCACATTAAACATAAAAAATCTTCGCATACATGGTGACTCTGAGCTTATTGTGAATTAGATCATGGGAACGTATCAAGATAAGAAAAGTAAGTTGTCCTAGTATTGATATCTAGCTTTGTCCTTGATTGATTCTCCTCTTTCACAATAGACAGTGTCCCTAGGAGAGAAATCGACACATGGATGCCATGGCGAGCACTACCTCCCTGGTGCCCTCAGATAAGGATACAAAAGAATACCACTTTGTGGTTCATATTCTTTTCTCTCCTACCGTTTCCAATCAACCTGAATCTGATGCTCTCATGTGTGTTCATGTAGACTCGTGAGAATGGTACTCTAATATTTACAACTATATGAAGACTGGAAACTTTCTCAATGATGTGACAAAGAATGATCGCATTAAGATACGAAAGCTTTCAGTCTGTTACGTTGTACTATTAGATGTTCTTTATAAAAAATCCTATAATGGTCTTCTTCTTTTGTGTCTCACTAAATTGGAAATACCCCTTGCCCTTAAGGAAGCCCATTTAGGTTTTGGGGGTGGAAATTTTGGTGGTAAATCCCTGGTGTGAAAGCTGATCCACATGGGATACTTTTGGTAGACGATGGAACAAGATTCCTTTGATTTTGTTAAGAATTGTCCGCAATGTCAACAACATAGTCATCTTATTCACGCTTCTGCTCAAGAGTTATAGAATCAGACCTCGCCTTGGCCATTTTCAAAATGGGGGTTGGATATTATTGGAAAGATATCACCTCCTTCTAAAGGACATGTCTTTATCATTACCACTATCGATTACTTCACGAAGTGGGTTGAAGCTATCTCACTTCAATCCACAAATGTTGAAGCCATTTGTAGCTTTCTTTTGAACAATATCATTGCTCACTTTAGATTGCCAAGTTCTACCTTTGTTTTTGATAATGGTATGCCATTCAAGAACAAAGAAGTGAAACAATTCCTGGAGAAATTTCATATTCAACATAGATTCACTACACCATATTATCGTCAGTCTAATGGCAAAGTAGAAGCATCTGATAAAACTCTTGAGATTATTCTTCGGAAAACAATAAATAAACATGGTAAGGATTGTCATATTCAATTAACATACACTTTGTGGGCCTATCACATGAGTGTTCATATGACAACAAGAATAACACCTTACAACCTTGTGTACAGTGTTGAAGCTATCATGCCTTTAGAGTTGGAGATTTTTTCTTTGCAGGTCTCCCTTAAAGGGTTAATTGATGACGAAACTTACTGATCTAATCATTTGCATCAGCTTGAGTTGCTCAATAAGCACTGTTTACAGGCCCTAAATCATCTTAAAGCTTATCAACAATCACTATCTAGGCAATATAATTAAGGCGTTCTTCCTAAAAATTTCAAGGTAGGTGACTTGGTTCTTTATGAGAATTAGAGAAATGCAAATGCGTCACCTGATCAAAGGGGAAAATTTAGTCCTAATTGGTTAGGCCCTTACATGGTCATCTCCGTGTATGGTTCTGGTTCCTATGGATTGTCATATATGGATGAGACACCTCTAAAAGAACTTGTTAATGCAATGCATCTTCACCAATACTATGCATAGTGTCTATGTGTCATGTGTAATGCTCACCCCTTAGGGTTGTAGTGTGTCATATGTTGGCATCCCTCATTAACACATTATTAATTTTTTTTCGTGTTATGATGTAACCATGTGTGTGTGAGAGAGACATATATACATGTGTTCTACTATGCTATGTATCCATGTATTACATTACATCTTTTGGTTAGGAAATTAGATCATCCGTATATTCAATTAGCATACATCCATGTATGTTTATTAAATCATGATAGCATCTAATCTAAACATACATCCATAAGTATAACATCCATCACATAATCATACATGAAAGTAAAAAGGCATATACATGAAACAAGAAACACCATAATATCAAAACCAACATCTCATGTATATATATATCAAGTGTCATGTACATGTATTGAGCCACTGTCATAAAAAATAAGTGGCGTTTGTATATATGTATTAATGTCTATACATCAAAATGATCTACAAAAATGATATACAAAATCAGGTCTCTAAGCCTCGAGAGCATGGATGCCCGAGGACTTTGGTCCTGCTTGTGGTGGGGATCTCGGTTAGACGGTGGAGATGAAGTGGGGCCTATGTGACTGCGAGCTAGATATTGCTACTCGCAGTCCTTTGATATCTCCCTATAGGGAGGCTATTTGGAGCTCGGCTTGCCTGAGTGCATCTTGCAGTTGCTAATCCCCTTTCGGCATCATAACTACCACCTATACTATGAGGTTATCGAGCTAGCTCTGTAGAGTGTCATGTGCCTAATCGGAACTATCAACTCTCGTCATGGCCATGTCTTGCTTGGAAAGGGAAATCCCCAGCTCTGCCAATACTTGATCTCTTTGTCCTATAGAAATAGTGGCATCAATAGTCCTCTGGGTGATCTTTTCCTGCCCCTCCTTATACACCATATTTAGGACCGCGACAGGCTTGAAAAGGTGGGTGTGTCGCCTTGCTGAAGCTGACTGATACACGTCTAGGGTAGACCCTTGGATCGACATGGCGGGAGTCATCTTTTATATGCACTGCACTATAAACACATTCCATCCTTGTGTGTCCACTACAACCACAGAGAGAATATGACCCATCAGTACCACACAATGTATATACATAAAATTAAAATAAAAGTATAGATGAGATGAAAACTGAAAGTATTGAAATGGAACGACATAAGAAACTATTGTACTTGGGTCCCCTGCTTGATAGTGTGGGTTAGGGGGAGGAGCATGGATAGGTCCAATACCCCCAGTGCCAGACATTGTTGTTGGTGATAGAAGGGCCATTTTTGGGTTGACGAATGGAGCTGGTACCACCACTAAGACTAGGATAGCGAGCTCTACTGTGTCGGCCTCCTCACCCTACTACTGCTTGCCTCTACCTCTTCCTCTGCGTCTCCTTGTGGCTTCCCTGGAACATTGTACTGCACACCCAGATCCCCCCTAAGGGAATTCGTTGGGAAAATTGGTGCTGGATGATGTATACTCCACCACGTATGGAAGCCGCAGATCATGCCTACATCATCGACCAGGTGTGCTGGAGGCTGGTCATGATCATCCTTGTTGTCGTCAGAAGGGACAAAGTCGGTGATCGATGGCCATTGATGGTCACCTAGCCACGTGGTGCTCCTCATGGCCCATGTGTATGATGGGGCTATAAGAGGGATGGTATGTATAATCCCGTATTGCTACACAACGTTTTGTACAACTTTCTATCAGTAAGAGGGCATAATAACATAATTAGTGTTCAACCTAATAAAAATGGTCGATGTAGGTAGGCATGCTGATGTGTAGTGAGCTCCCTCACCATGGCAGACATACGCTCAATGCCCACATCAGCTCGCATGCGGCATGTGGCATGGTGTGCTGCACACTTGATTGATGAAGCACCCACCCACCGGGATGCTCCTTGATCTCGGGGTAGTCCTACAAAAATGAAAATGATTTGTGATGGGATGCCTACACTCACAATTTTTTCCTAGAAATGGCTAAAAATCTATTAAAAAACTCAAAATATGGAGTTTTCAGACTTACTTGATCGACCTCCCTATGCTCAGGAATGATGCATTTCAATTGGTCCACTCTTGGCTCCTCGTACTCTCATTGCGTGGAATTTTGCTGAATTTTCTCTCACAAAAGTCAACAAAACTCCCATAGTGAATAGTGAAAATGACCCTTCTAGGGGTCCACTTGGATATATATAGGCGCCCCAAGGCACATTTTTCCCAGTGATTGTGGTCTCCCCATTTTTCTTGATCTTACCCCACCTAACTAGGAGAAAATTTAGGAGGGGCCATATAGTCACCTCTTTACCATATTTTTCTTCCAAACCATCAATTTTTTTCTTATCATTCTTGCCTTGGTAGTTTCCTCCAATTTTTGGATTGACCTAAAAATTCTAAGTTTTGTAGAACAAAATTTTGCATGAGCTTTCACATTGGATGTTGTATTTTTCGCTGAGTTTGATCTCGGGGGGCATCTTTGATACCTGCCTACTAGATCTCTGTGGCCTTTACAACATCCTTTTTTTGGCATGTAAATCCATAAATTTTTCAAGTTTTAGTGTTTGTTTTCTTTTCTACTTTAGTGTGGATGATTTTTCCCAAAAATCTAGCCCACTAAAGTGGGGGAAAATGTAATGTCGTAAAATTGCACCCTAGGGGAAATTTCATATTTACACATTTTTTCTTGCATTTATTACGCCTACTCACATTTATGATAAGAACGTCATGGGTCAGAATTTTGTGATTCCAACTCCACAAGGACCAACGATGAAGCAACAATAGTCTGCCACCTCATTTCTTGAAAATTGATGTTCTAGATGCCTGCACTGTACACTAAATTCCACACAGTTTTTCAAGTTTGAAATGCGGAATCTTAGAATCTTGACTCATGAAACATGTCCCTATAGTTATATTTCTGAGTGTAAAAACTCCTCTACCTCTTGCAGCAACAAAACTCTCCCTTTGCTTTCATTTTGGGGGTTCTCTCTTATCTTGACACTTGAATATTTTGATCTCACTCCATTCTCTGTTCCTTGCTCTCTCAATCTTGCTTCTACAATGAAGCTCTGTTGGATTGAGGTCCCTCCAACAACCAAATCTCTCTTACAAGCCTTCAATGGTGCATCCGTGCAGTCAAGAGGGGGATGGGGACTGTTGGTAACACTCTCTTGCTTCTTGTCTATTTGCAAATAGATACTTTGTTCATTTTCTATCTCATGATACAGGTTCTCCTCCTCGAGCGGGGATTGCTTTAATCACTTTGTACTTGTTTACTTTGTACACCTTTTTTTCTATCTATCTGGTTGTCCATGGAGGTGGGAACACCAAAATAGGGGTTTGACTGTGGCAAACCCGAAACAGCCCCATAATTTTTCCTTGTTCATCTTGTGCATAGGTTATTCAAGCGAAGCTTGGAGGAAGATCTCGAATGCAGGATCCATCGTAAGCTTCTCCTTCATTCTCCTTATGCTTTTCAACTTTTATTGCTTTCTTTTACTCTGTTCTATTGTATTTCTATTTTGTGATTTAGCTTTTTGTCTGTACAAGACGCCAGTGCATCCTGAACCCACGGTGCTATCCTTTGCCTGAGAGTTATTCCTCCTATAGAAGAGATCTGCTGATTCTATTCATTCGGTCTCCAAAGTAGTTTTTTTATAGTGGATTCTTGATACTTTGTTCTTTGTAATTTCTTCATTTAGTTCCTTAATCCGTTTTTGCTAAGCTTGAGGTAGTTTAGGGTAGTTCATTCCCTAAGATTCTCTTAAGAATGAAGAGACTCATGAGCAACAAACCCCCCTTCTCTACAAGGTCATACATGGATGGTATTATGTAAACTTTTTTATGGATTTATTGATACCTAAGGACCAACAACTTGAGAAAGAATATGACTACAATTAGGGCTATTGGTTTCTCCATTCAAACACAACATTCATTAGGGATTATGAAGAAAATGTTGAACTACATGATTTGCCAAAGTGGATGCTAGATAGGTTGGATTTTCTTGAAATTATGTGGTAGTTGAATGAGTCTGAGAAAATTCACCTTACACAACACAAAGAGGGCTCATTGTTCCCACCAAGATTAAAGTTCTCTAATTTTATCATTTATTTAGAATAAGGATTATAAATTTTGGGTCCTACTTTAATAAGGTATAGAACAAGAATAGAAAATAAAATAATTTTTTACCTTGAAAATTTAATTGATCAAGTTAGAAGAAGAGTGGAAAATCCTGCATATGAGTACCAAAGTTGATCAAGCCGAGGATTTGATAAAAAAATACACAAGAAGGGTACAAATTGATGATATAAAAGATAAGTGGCTTAGAATCATTCTTGGATAATTAAAAATGAAGCACTATGAGACTCAATATGAAGGAGAATTTATTAAAATCAAAGATCCTATCCTCAAAAATGTTGATAATGCTATGTCATGTTAATATCTTAGGATTTGTGCCTTCAAGATTTGTTGCAAAGCCAAGGGTTCAAAATCATATTGTGGAGTAGCATCAAGAAGTGTAACAAGTTGAGAAATCCATTTGCCAAACTCTATTGGTACCCACCACAAAAATAAGAGACAATAATCCTCAAACATGATTACTACAATAGGAAGGAGTTTAACCATTGGCTAATTATCCCATTACTGAGGAAGTTGGCGAAAATAAAGTTGACATTTAGGAAATCCAACAAGGCATGTCATCACCTCAAAGAATTGAAATGATTAACATTCCCTAGAGAGGATACTATTGGATTTGGAGGAAGGGGGAAAAGCTATACATGATTTGAGGGACATAGCATGTAAAGAATTCTTGTTTGATGACACATTCATCAAATTTAATGAATAAGGCTCTCGTACTAAAGTAGGTCTTTTTGCAAAGAATTAATATAGAGAGGAGGTAGATTTGGGATGAGATTAATGAACTAAAGATTTCCAAAGGACATAGATTTTGAAGTCAAAAATATCACTCTAGAGGTGGGGAGGAGATTAGTCAAAGAAAGTGGGTGTTTACTCCTACCAAGAATTAATATAGAGAGGAGGTAGATTTGGGATGAGATTAATGAACTAGCTCAAGATTTCCAAAGGACATAGATTTTGAAGTCAAAAATATCACTCTAGAGGTGGGGAGGAGATTAGTCAAAGAAAGTGGGTGTTTACTCCTACCAATGTGGGACATAACATCTACCATAGCCATGGATACTATAAGGAGGGAAGATAATGATGAATATGTCGTGACAATAAAGGATCAAGCTAAGGAGTTATTCTTTGGGTCAAGATTTAGTACCAAAACTTAAACCTTAGCTATGTGGGCAATAGATCTTGTGCATAATAAGCCGTAGGTAGCTAGAGATATAAGTGATATTATAATCAATCTAATTGTAAGAATATAGAGTGACATAAATACCCCTCAAGTACAGTCCTTGGTAATAAGAACTGTTGTAGTTTGGTTGTCATTGATGTCAAAAGTGTTAGTAAAGTGTGAGTTTGGTCAAAATCATGTTGGAGTTGGTTGTAGTTTGGTTGTTAGTGTTGTAGTCTGATTGGTTGGTTGCCAGAGTCTCTGTGAGATGCTTCACATATCTTTGCTGTTGATGTTGTGTTCCTATGGTTTGAAAGTTTGATTCATATGTTATCAGAGCATGGGTGATCCAAGTTTCATGTTTGGATTACTGGAAATGTGTTTGTGTTTGTGATAGTTTCAAGTCTGTGTTTTTTTGTGAGGATGTTCAAAGATCTCCACTGTTTGGATTTTCATTCCTCCATGTTTGCAGATATGTTGGTGTAGTTAAGAAGTTAAGTTCAATGTGCTATGAAGGTGCTATATCCAACGTTTCATATCATTTTTCCTTCCATAGATAAATTTTGAAATGACAGAGTGCATGACTATATTGTCTAGTGGCTAGTGTTAGTGTCTGTTGTCTTGCACCAACTTGCTGCTCAATGATGTGGTGAATTGGCTAGTGGAGAGTGTTCTTATGTATCTTGTGATGTTTTCTATTTCCCCACAATATGTTTTTTGTTTTCTCTGAGACAAGTTGTGGTTCAAAATGAAGGTGTTGCTAGGTTATGATTTTGCTTGGCTAGCTAAGGTATGTTGAAGGTGTGTGCAATGAAATGAAAGTTGGGCGGAGTTCAATAAGTGTTTGTAGGTGTTGTATTGGTCATGTCAACTCATTTGGGAGAAGCACAAGTAATGTTTAATATTTCATGAGTACCACCAAGTTGTGATAGTCAATGTGCTACAAGTTTCATGTTTTCATGCCTAAGGCCGACCTATTTCAAATTTGGGAAGTGTGTGGATGTTGATCAGTGAAGGTCGATGTTAAGAAGAGTGTTTAGGACCAGGTTAAGAGCATGTTGGAATCCATCAGACGTGTTCCTCTTCCTAGTATTGCGTGTAGTCCATTTGGGGCTTGTCTTCTACATGTTTCATGTTCATCTTTGGACAACTTGTAATTGTAATATTCTTTGTTTTAGGCTGACATATGTAATGTAATCAATATAATATCATGTATATATTTTAAACCTAGTTGATCTAGGTGAAGTGTGATTGTAAGGATGTGTAATGCATTATGATGTTTATGTAAGCGACTGAAAGAGAAAGAGAAGAATTGATAGATCTTGTTCAAATTCATCTTGAATACATTTTTGTGACAAAAGGGAATTAGAGAGTTTGCCTACCTAATTGCTAGAGGTAGTGAGCCAAAGGAAAAGATTCTTGAAGGCTGAAGGCAGTGAGTTAGTTGTAAAGAAGATATTTGGAGAAGTTGTAGAAGAGTTGTTAAAGGAAAATTACAATCAGTAAAAGGAATTGAGCTTCATTGTCAGATTTAGGTAGTAGAAAGACTATCATACGATAATCTTTTTTGAGTTTTTTCTTTGTTCAAGGAGTAGTTGCTTCCTTGTGTTGTAGCCCTAAAACAAATTCTGCAGGGAGTTGTAGCTTCCTTGGAACTAACCATAAAACCTTTATAGGGAGTAGTAGATTCCTTGGGTTGTAGCCCTAAAACAAAGTTGTAAATATTATTCATTTGTGATGTTGGATTAGGACAGTAGCTCGTAGCGACATTTCTCACCATGTTTTTGCCCCTTTGGGGCTTTTCAAGTACATCTAGTGTTATCTAGTGTTGTGAATTGTTTCTATCTTTCATGTTCTTCCATGTGCTATAAAGTTTAAGTTTTAGTTTGCTCTGGAGGGTTTGAAATTTGATTGAATACCGATTCACCCACCCTCTAAGTATTTTGATGTGTGTTTAACAATTGGTATCAAATCCCAGTTCCTTAGAAGAAGTCTAACAACTTGAGGAAGATCTAAGATGGCACGAAAATAATCTCACAAGGTGCCTAGGTTTGATGGAACAATTTCACTTTCTAGAGGCTCTAGATGGAAACTCATCCAACCTATTTAGGGTTTGGTGTGTGGAAATCTATCAAAAATGGTTATGTTGTTCTTGCTACTTCTCCAACTATCTGACTAAGATCAATTCCTATAAGAATAATGAAAAAGCAAATAATGCTATCTTGAGTGGGCTATCAGATTCTGACCTAGTAAAGGTGATGCACTGCAAGTCAACTAAGGAAGTCTAGGATAAGCTAAGTGGAATCTATGAAGGAGATGTCAAAGTGAAGCAAGCCAAGTTGTAGATCTACAAAGGTAAGTTTGAGAACTTGAAAATGCTCTAGGATGAAGATATTTCTGGATATGTTCTCTAGGTAGATGAAGTGGTAAATGCAATTAGAGGACTTGGTGAAGATCTTGAATAATCTGTGGTAGTCAAAAAGGTATCGAGATCTCTTCCTAAATTTTATAGTTCTAAAGTGTCTTCTATTGAGGAATCTAGAGATTTGGACAAGCTTACAATGGATCAATTATATGGTGCCCTTATTGCATTTGAAATGAGAGAGTTTGATAAAGAAGGTCCTAAGAAGGAGGATGCTTTCAAAGCTAGTGAAAATGAAATGTATGATGAATATGATCTCGATAGTGATATTGATGAAGAAGAATCAAATTTTGTAAGGAATTTGAAGAGAGGTACCAAAAAATACAAAGGTAAGCTACCTTTCAAATGTTTCAAGTGTGGAGAGGTTGGCCATTTTTCTTCAAAATGTCCCTTAAAAGATTTTGTTAAGAGAAACAAAGAGCCTATAAGAAATAAGGTTAAGAAGAGTCTTTACTCCATGGAAGATTCTTGCTTTGCAAAAGATGATGATTCCAATGGTCTCAATAATGAAGATGAAGTCTTGTTTTTGGATAATAATAAGAATAAAGATAAAGCTAAAGATCTAAGTATGGTACATGTACCAATTTTCATGAAAAAGATGAAAATTCATGGGTGATTGACAATGGTTGTTCCAACCACATGAAGTCTTGATAATAAAGGTTAAGAAGAGTTTTTACTCCATGGAAGATTATTGCTCTGTAAAAGATGATGATTCCAATGGTCTTGATAATGAAGATGAAGTCTTGTTTTTGGCTACTAATAAGAATAAAGATAAAGCTAAAGATCCAAGTATGGTACATGTATCGATTTTCATGAAAAAGATGAAAATTCATGGGTGATTGACAATGGTTCTTCCAACCACATGATAGGAGATAAGAGAAAGTTTATCAACCTTGTGAAGTGGAATGGTGGCATAGTCAAGCTTGGTGATGATACTTTAGTGCAAATATGTGAAAAAGGTTCTATCAGTATTGATGGAAAGAGTAGAACAAAATATGTCCTTTATGTCAAATGACTCCAACATAGTCTTCGTAGTGTAAGTCAAATGTGAAGAGATGGTTATAGTCTCTTGTTCAATAAAAGTGAATGTGAAATTAGAAAAGAAAAGTCTGGACAATTGGTTGCTGAAGGATCTAGGACAAGTGGTGATATATATAGTCTAAGAGATTTCAATGGGAGAACTTATCTTCTGGTACAAGCAAGTGAATGTTGGTTGTGGTAGAGAAAGAATAGGACTATTCAAGAAATGGAAAGGATAATGTTGATGGAAGCAAATATGCCTGATGTCTATTGGAGAGAAGTAGTTCATACCATAGTATATGTTTAGAACAGAGGATTGTTGAGATTGAACAACACTAAGACTCCTTATGATTTATGGTATGGAAGACTTGCAACTATTAGGTATTTTAGAGTATTTGGAAGAAAATATTATATCGGGAGAGATGAAGATGTGTTAGGGAAATTTGATTCAAGGGTTGATGAAGGCATCTTTTTGGGATATTAATCTTAGAGTAAAGCATACAAATTCTACAACAAAAGATTGGGAAAAATAGTTGAAAGCACTAATGTGAAGGTTGATGAAGATCTACATCAAAATATGAATGAAATTGAGGACTTTCGATCTAATGAACCTCCCTACTCAAATAAAGAAGAAGAAGAAGTTGAAGATAAAGAAGAGACAAAAAAAGCACAACAAAACGCTTGCTAAGTATGTTCAAAGAAACCACTCAAAAGATCAGATAATTGGTGACAAGAATGAAGGAATATTGACCCAAAAAAGGCTTGCAAAGGAAAGTGAACAAGTAAAATTTTGTTTGTTATCAAAGTTAGAACCAAAATCATTTGTTGATGCTAGAAAGGATGAAGGATGGATGCATGCTATGGAAGAAGAGTTGAATCAGATTGAGAAGAATCAAAATTGGGAATTGGGAATTGGTTCCAAGGCCTGCAGAACAAAATGTGATAGGTACAAAGTGGGTTTTCAGGAATAAATTGAATGAGGATGGCGAAGTTGTAGGAAACAAAGCAAGGCTAGTTTGTAAAGGATATTCACAGGTAGAAGGCATTGATTTTGAGGATGCATTTTCTTTGGTTGCAAGGATGGAGGCAATCCAAATGTTTCTTACTTTTTCTACTCACAAGGACTTCAAATTTTATTAGATGGATGTCAAGTTAGCTTTCCTAAATGAAGACTTAGAAGAAGAAGTATACATAGAGAAACTTGATGGATTTCGGTTATCAGAAGAACCAAACATGGTATGTAGACTCAAAAAATGCTTTGTATGGTTTGAAACAAGCTCCTAGAGTGTGGTATGCAAGGTTGGATAAGTACTTGCTTCAACAAGGATTCAAGAAAGGTACCACAAACAATAATCTTTACTTTAAGATTGAGGATGAAAGAATTTTGATAGTGGTTGGGTATGTAGATGACATAATCTTTGGTGGAAATGTCGAGATGTGCAAGAATTTTGTTGAAGAGATGTAGAAAGAATTTGAGATGTCTATGATTGGTGAGTTATCTTTCTTTCTTGGTCTTCAAATTGTTCAGCTGAATGATGGTATTTTTATTTCTCAAGCAAATTATGTCAAGGAGATGTTGAAGAATTTTGGGATGGAAGATAGTAAGTAGTACTCCCATGGTTACTGATTTTCATTTGAGTAAAGATGACGAGTCTCCCTTGGTTGAACAAAAGCTATATAGATCTATCATTGGAAGCCTATTGTATTTAATTGCTTGAAGACCTGATATCATGCATACGGTATCCCTAGTTGCAAGATTTCAAGCTAATCCTAAAGAAACTCATATGAAGGCGGTCAAAAGAATCTTTAGATATTTGAAGAGTACTTCAAATTATGGCTTATAGTATCCAAAAGGTAACAAATTTGGTCTGAGTGCTTACACTGATGCTGATTGGGCTAGTTTTGTGGATGATAGAAGAATTACAAGTGGTGGTGCTTTCTTTTTAGGAAGCAAATTGGTTTCATGTCATAATAAGAAACAAGATTTAGTATCCTTGTCCACTACAAAAGTAGAGTATATTGTAGCAGCATCTTTCTGTACATAATTATTGTGGATGAAGCAAACATTGAAGGATATCAAGATATAGTATGATGAGCCTATTCTTATTTTGTGTGATAACAAAAGTGCTATCAATATTTCCAAGAATCTAGTGATGCATTCTAAAACCAAGCATATATCAATTAGGTATCACTTGCTAAGAGAGAAGGTTTGCGATAAATAATTCAAGACGGAATATGTTTCTACAAAGTATCAGATTGTAGATATATCCATAAAGGCACTTGCAAAGGATACATTTGAGTATCTTTGATAGAAGCTAGGGGTAATTTACCCTCCTTCTTGCTAGATGCATAGTTGGTGCATCTATCCGAGGGGAGTAATTCAAGTCATATTCTTATTCCTAAACTAATGGTGGCTACCTATTAGGAGGAGTAGGTAGTGGTTGTTGTTCATAGGGAGAGTTTGTATGTTGTCTCAAAAAGAGGGAGAAAGAATGTGCACCTTAGGAGAAGAGTTTATGACCTAAGGGAGAGAAGGAGTTTCCCTTTGTCCTTGATGTCAAAGGGGGAGAAGAGTGCATGTCAAATTGGTTTTTCCATCAATTCCAAAGGGAGAAATTGTTATAGTTTGGTTGTCATTGATGTCAAAAGTGTTAGTAAAGTGTGAGTTTGGTCAAAAACATGTCAGAGTTGGTCATAGTTTGGTTGTCAGTGTTGTAGTATGATTAGCTGGTTGCTAGAGTCTCTGTGAGATGCTCCACATCTCTTTGCTATTGATGTTGTGGTCATGTAGTTTGAAATTTAGATTCATATGTTGTCAGAGCATGGGTGATCCAAGTTTCATGTTGTTTGGATTACCAGAAAGGTGTTTGTGTTTGTGACAGTTTCAATTTTGTGTTGTTTCTGTGAGGATGTTCATAGAGGTGTGATATTTGGCTCTACATTCCTTTGTGTTTGCAAATATGTTGGTGCAGTTTAGAAGTTAAGTTCAGTGTGCTGTGAAGGTGCGATATCCAAATTTTCATATCATTTGTCCTTCCACTAAGAAAGTTTGAAATGACAGAGTGCTGGAATTTATTGTCTGGTGGCTAGTTTCAGTGTTTGCTGGCTTACACCAACTTGTTGCTCAATGATGTGGTGAATTGGATAGTGGAGAGTGTTCCTATGTATCTTGTGATGTTTTATGTTGCTCCATAAGATGTTTTCTATTTTCTATGGGACAAGTTGTGGCCCAAAATGAAGGTGTTGCTAGGTTATTCTTTTGCTTGGTCAACTAAGGTATGTTGAAGGTGTGCACCATGATTTGAAGGTTGTGTGAAGTTCAAGAAGTGTTTGTAGGTGTTGTATGGGTCATGTATACTCATTTGGGAGAAGTGCAAGTAATGTTTAATCTTTCATGAGTACCACCATGTTGTAATGGTTGATGTGCTACAAGTTTCACGTTTTCATGCCTAAGACTGACCTATTTCAAATTTGTGAACATGTGGATGTTGGTCATTGAAGGTTGATGCTGTGAAGAGTGTTTAGGACCAAGATAATCATGTGTTGAAATCTGCAAGGTGTGTTCATCTTCCTAGTGTTCCATGTAGTCTGTTTGGGGCTTGCCTTCTACATGTTTCATGTTGTTCAACTTTGGCTGACTTGTAATTGTAATATTCTTTGTTGTAGGACAACATATGTAATGTAATCAATGTAATATCATGTATATATTGTAAACCTAGTTGATCTAGGTGAAGTGTGATTGTAAAGATGTGTAATGCATTATGATGTTTATGTAAGCGACTGAAAGAGAAAGAGCAAAAGTGATAGATCTTGTCCAGATTGATCTTGAAGACATTTTTGTGACATAAGGGAAGTAAGAGTGAACCTAAGTGATTGTTGGAGGAAGTGAGCCAAAGGAAAATATTCTTGAAGGCTAAAGGAAAATATTCTTGAAGGCTAAAGGAAATGAGTTAGTAAGCTGTAAAGAAGACATTTGGAGAAGTTGCAAAAGAGTTGTAAAAGCAAAATTACAATCATCAAAAGGCATTGAGCTTCATTCTCAGATTTAGGCAGTAGAAAGACTGACATGCTATAATATTTTCTGATTTTGTTCTCAGTTCAAGGAGTAGTTGCTTCCTTGGGTTGTATCCCTAAAACAAAGTCTGTAGGGAGTTGTAGCTACCTTGGGAGTGACCTTAAAACATTTATAGGGAGTAGTAGCTTCCTTAGGTTGTAGCCCTAAAAATAAGTTATAACTATTATTCATTTGTGATGCTGGATTATGATTGTAGCTCCTAGTAGCATTTCTCATCATTGTTTTTCCCCTTTGGGGTTTTCCACGTACATCTGGTGTTGTGTGGTGTTGTGAATTGTTTCTATCTTTCATGTTCTTGCAAATTCTATAAAGTTTAAGTTTTAGTTTGCTCTAAAGGTTTTGAAATTTGATTGAAAATTGATTCAACCCCCTCTTAGTATTTTGTTGTGTGTTCAACAAGCACAAAATCATTTAGTGAGGAAAAAACAAAGAAATTATAGGTATACTTTGATAAATTAATAAGTGATCACATTAATTTGTTGCATGAATATAATAGGGTAAAATGATTGATTCGCCCTCCTAAGAGAATTGTATCAAAACACATAACTCCTCCATAAAAAAAAATCATCTCATGAGATATATTTGAACAAGATAGGGATACTTTCATCTTAAGGATTATAGACCTAAAAGAGAAACTCAAGAAGAGCCAAATGCATATATTGAAGCAAGGGAGAAGGGGAAGAAAAGCCTTATTGATTTAATCAACTTTTAAATCATTTATTGTATCAAATTTTACATAAATTTGATGATGAATGTGCTATCTATTGTAATTTAAGAAAGGTCTGCATTAGCCATGTCAACAACAAAGCATGTTTGCGGGATATATTAAGTCATGGATTCTATATATACAAATTATAGAAAATATACATAACAACACGAGATTTAATCCTGGTTCTCTAGTTGAGATGTCAAATACACATTAGGTTATAGGGATCTGAAATTGCATTTTTGATTTTTAAAGAAGATTTGATGTTATGTTAAAGATATGTTGAATTTTTTCAAGGTCCTGGAGGAATGTATGTTGCCTCAAATACTTTATGGTGCTAGTGAGGTTAAATCATTATGTTAAAAAAATGAGTTTATGCAATATTGCACTAGCTTTAGTCACATCCATTACTTGGGTAGATAAGGTGGAATCAATTTTGTGCAATTCTAAGCTTGACAGGTTACTAAAATTGGAGCCTAGCCTTGATAATTTTATCAAAGAAACAAAGGTACTCCTTGATGTAATCTATATAACCCATGCGAACAAGGTGGAAAAGGTATTAAATCAAAAGTGGCCATCAAATGAAGAGTATGTTGCATGGATGGATAAATATAGTGTGTTATATATTTCTATATGTTATTTGAACTCTACAAAATATTCAAAGTGTATGTACCAATATTCTGAGGTATTGAAGATGATTGCAATGATAAATATTTAGATACAAGATGATTAAAGGGAGATAACCAAGATTAAGAACTTGACCAAAGGTTGAATTAACCTCATAATTTTGTTATAAAATGAGATCACGAGTTCAAAATAAATCATACTTAGACATATTGTCTAATCATAAAGGTTATTTTTTTTCTAGTATTATTAGAGTTTAGTTGTAATGGTGCCTTGATATTTTTGGAGTTACTCTAGGTTATCTTGACTCAAACTTTGTGAATTCAAAGGAAGAGAAGAAAATAATTCTACTGAGAATGAGTAGAATTGGAATGAAAATAGTTTTTGTCCATTGGACACTTGACAGTAGGATTGAAATGGTATTGAGAATTCTAATGAAGAATGGTACATTCAATTGGAGAGCGGGAGTTACACATTTTTATTCCTTCCACTATGGGACCTACCAGTTCCATAAGCTCCATATTGAGAAGGATTCATTCCAATTCATCCTTTGAATCCTTCAATGCTATCCTATCCATACTAGTGGATGTAGGTGATGTATTGTCCCTTAGAGAACACTATTTGGTTGTCAATGTCATCCCATTCTTTCTTGGTGGCCTTGTTTTATAGGGAGATGGCATTATGACTGCTATGCCATTTCAATCTTCCTATCACAATTTTCTATTAAGGAATGAACATAACAGAGAAATCTCTAACACAATCTACACTGATTGTTATGGTCTCTTGATTGTGCCTAGAATAATCAACGCCACTCTTAAATAGTCAGGATTTAAAATAATTGGTTATCTTGGAGGTGGGAATATCATTTAATATCATGAATAATTCCAATCAACCATAGATAAATTCATGACACAAAGGGATCTCTAAATTTTATTCATTTTGGATAAATTCTTACAACTATTTTAGAAGTGATAAATCGAACAAGAGATGAAATAATTGATTTTGTAGACTAAACTGATAAAGTTGAATAAGATTTACAATACGACCAATCTTCGAGGAGACAAACTAGCCATAAAAATATTTACATATTTTTTTCTTTATTATATAGAACTATAATTCAACTTTTAATTTAAAAACATCCCATAGACACGGAAAACAAGTGACAAGTCAAATCACAACAATACTAGGCCTTGCCACAATCAATAAACATATGTAGGCATGATTATTATACTTTTCCATAGAAAAATTATTCATTAGATCTTGATGATTTGGTACTTTAGGATATAAGAAAATATCTTAGCCTCATTCAAGTCAATGACCTTTAATTTTATTCCCTGCAATATTGTGGGGCACCCTCTTTGTACTCACCCCATATTTAAATGTATCTCTACACACATAAATAGTATCTTCATTATTTTAACATCAAGCATATGCTTGATCTACATATAATCAACCCAAAAGTCATGTATACATGGCTTCATATTAGTTGAGGCATTCCCATATTCACATGTAACTTTCCACAGCCATATGGGCCACCATCATAATTATTCATGCCACCAGTGGTAAGAGGACAGTCCCACAAGCTTATAATTTTTTATTTATTATTGGAAGAGGAAGAATTCCCACATCCGAGGTGTATGAGAAATGGTAATGATACAATCAAAATGGATCCTATACAATACAAACACTACCAATAAGGTCATTAATGTATATAGAGATCTATGGGAATTGAGTAATATTTAAAAATATTCCCATCTAGATTCACATGTAGGGACTTAGGAACTATCATTATCATAAATATAACAATGGATACAAAAATTCATTTGGATAATAACTATTTTAGATAGTGCAGAGAAAAATGATTATTCTCCTTAAAGTTGAAGATGAGATTAATGTTGTGTGATCATCAACCTTTTGATCAATAACTAGACATAACACTCAACAAAACCTTCTAACCATAATAACTAGTAAGGAATAATTTATGATCTATCTGTTGGCTAACAAATTGGGCACCTTGAGGAATTTTGACTCTTGCTCAAAAAGGTGCGATCATTTCCAACAGCTCTGGAAAGATCACAATTTCATTTGTGACTTTCCTTTGAATTTTAGAGGTAAAAATCCCTCGTATGATATTCAATGAATTTAGGTAAAACTAAACAAACACATGTATGCTTTTAACTTGAAAGAAGGAAAGGCAAAACTCGATACAAGAAAGATTTCTAATATCAAATGCAGGGAAAAGATGATAAAGATATTGGCACAAAGACTAGTTCACATGAAGCAGATGATAAAGATACTAGCACAAAGACTAGTTCACGTGAAATGAAGTGATAACTGAAATATAAGCCCAATATCATCTACAAAATGAAATCCGCTACAAAGATAGATGCATACACTCACACATAGGAATACGCATAAACACCAAGATATACTCAAATACACATATTTAAGAATATTGAATATCTTCGTAAACTAGGTGCACATAGACAACTAGAGATTTTAATTAACAAAAAATAGCATAATTGTATTCAAAGAAATGTAATATTAGGTCTTTTTCAATGATGTCTAGAGAGAGTCAATTTAAAAATAAATACACACACACAAAGATAATTTTTAGTTGCTCTTGTTTCTTGAAAAGACTTCATAATTCTAGTTAGTTATGGGAAATAAAAGAAGTGGTTACTCATTCGCTTTATATATATATATAAAGCGAATGAGTAACCGCTTCTTTTATTTCCCATAACTAACTAGAATTATGAAGTCTTTTGAAGAAACAAGAGCAACTAAAAATTAAGATGATGGCACTTCACTTCCAGATTCTATAGAAATTGTGAGTCTTTTTTGTAGGGCTTGGAAAGCCTTTGTGATAGGTAGCAACTCCTTATGATGAGGAATGGTTATGTTTCCCATCTGTAACCTCCACACTAGCTAGCTATCTCGAACAACTTCAATTCTTTGTTCATAAGTCTTCATGAGCCCCGTGCCTTAGGATAGGATAAAGTCTAGCTCACTGAACTTCCTCAGATGTTTGGCATCGAAAGACTAGGAGTTGAAAATCCCATCAACTATATTCTAGAAGTCATTTTCCAACACTTTAGTATTCTCATCATTCCCATCTCCTCCCCTATCAAGTCGCAATCCAAGGGAAACAATATTCTTATGAATCTCCTCTAAGATTCTGTTGCATTTAGTTCGGACCTCCTGGAGCTTCTATAAACCTTGACCCATGCCTTGCAATTCTCATTCTACACTTTTATTCCAGATAAAGCAATGGGTGTCAACAGTGCTAGGTATGATTTGTTCCACAAAAAACTTCTCCATTCCAAAAATTATCATTGCTTTGATTTCATTGGCATACTAATTCCATACCCTTTCTTCCTTTACGACAATGACGATCTCCTCTTGGACCTCAAATCTTGAAGTATTTTCCCTTTGGAGACACCTAAGAGACTCAAAGATAATCTGATTACCTATTTTGATCAAACCATCACTCCACTCCTTGATAGATCTACCAAAGGTTTTTCAACTCTTCATTTTACTCACTACTTCACTACTTATTAAAGCCATGGGATCAGAAGATAACTTAGCTTGAGAAATTGGTTGAGGAGGAAGGTCGAAGACTGATTTCAGACATTCAGTCAAAACTTGAACTTGCTTCTTCAATTCATCCTTAATATTTTTGTCCTTCTTAGACCTCTCAACCATTCTTGCTGTAGACACTTGAAAGTTGTGTACATTCCCATCCCTGGTGGGAGGTCCCAAGTTAATGCTATCAATTTCAAAGTCACTGGAGGTTGCTTGAGTAACTTCCTTCTGTGCAGTAGGACGTGCAACTTCTAGACATAGATTACCTAATCTGAAATCATCAATTAGCTGAGCAGTGGTTTTCAATTTCTTAGGTTTTGGGGTCCTTTGAAGTAATTGACCTACCATATCTTGCTTTGGAAGATCTAGTTGCACTTCCTTTTTCTTGATAGAGTATCTTCTAGCCAAATAGGGGTAATAGGGACATTAGTTGCCTTGGAACTAGAAGAGTCGAATAGTGTTCTCTTTGTGAGAGGGGTATTTGTTTGGATATCCTATGATGGAAGTGGAGAAGACCTATGTTTTGGAGGTTCATTTAACTCTCTAAAAGGAGATGACCATTGTGATGAGGAGGAGGAACTAATATCAATGTTACCTAAGTCATCTTCTTCTCCTTTGTCTCCTTTATCCTAGTCCAAATGGGGTAAATCAAGGAAATATTCTCCACAAGTTGGTTGAAACAAATTTATATTAGGGGGTTACTCATTACCCTCACCTTGAGTTCTTGATGGCATGAAATGTGAAGCAACTCTAGAGATTCCTGTAGTCACAGAAGGCTAACCACTGCCTCCTGTAGGTTGAGTGTTTTGCAATCTAGTTTGGGGGCAGGATTGCTCTGTCTTCTTTTTAGTGACCCACTCCCGAGTCCTTTCCAAAACATCTATAGTCCTTGCTTCAACTATTTATTTTTCTTTACTCCTCCAATCCATAGCAGGGATGGGTTGATTTTCTATTAATTTAGTAAAAATTGGGTCTACCAAGTCAAACTCATCATCTTCAATTCCTTGTACATCCCAAACCAAACCATAGATGACTATTTGTCTTAAAGACAATCTCATCTAGTTCCTTCTTACCTAGAACTCATCAAAGGAGTCAACCCAATAATCTTCCAAAGTTGGAAAATAGAAGAAACCAGGTCCTAGCTTCAATTTATCTTTCACATAATATTTGAGATCAAAAGGAAAGCATTCATCATAGGTTTACATATTATACCTGGATATTTCCTTCTCTATGTTCATGGCATTTGGCATGAAATCACAAGTGAAGGGGCCAAAACCAACTAGAAATTGTATTGTTACTCTTCTTTACTCTTAACACCTCTTGTTGACATCTGCCAACTGCTTGCAGACCTCTATCATCACAAATTTGTCTTCTGGGTGCCTTGGTAGTTTGATAGGAAAACTGGTGAAACCACCAACCCTGATATAAGAGAACCTTTGAAATTGGATAAAATGGCTACCATAGAAATTAGAAAATTGCATGGCTTTAGGTGAAAACCACATATGAATTTTTCCCTGCAATTCTTTGACCACTCTCATGATAAAAGTATCAGATATCCTCTCGTGATGAAGGAAGCTCTTGTTCAACTGCAATTTATCAAGGTGCTTGAAAATCAGTACCTGGTCATGGGGAAGATCACCAGGCCTCAAACTTGGCCATGGTATGCTGCTTGCAATAACATAAATTAAATAAGGTGTATAAAATGTCTTGTTGGAAGTGAAGAAAATAAGAAAACTGTGTAACTTGATATTGATGAGTGTTGCCCAATCTAGAAGCTGGTTTCCCTTAAGCACTATCTAGATGAAAAAGTATATCCATTCCTAAAAACGATGGGCATCTTCGTTTCTTCGAACTTTGTGTAATAACATAATGATGTTGGATATCTCGTCCAAAAAATGATTTCTGTGTAAGTTTTGAGGCAATTGAGATTTACCCCACCTAGGTTTTACCAACCAATTCTTTGCCATTATGTTCCAGTAGTACCACTTTTTGAGTGAGAACTCAATTTGAGCATTGGTGAAATCTAGGGTTGATTAAGGCTCCTTTTTTGGAATCCTCAAGCGTGAGGAAAAAGTGGCTCTTTGAATTTTGACCACCAACCTATTATCCTAAGTTCTGATTTTTGAGTTTGAGAATTGTAATGTCGTATGCATTCAAGAATTAGCTCTAGGCATTAGATGGCTACGGGGAACACAACTACTTCCACTAATCTACTCTTGAGTACCCTCTGTGTGATGGGTATTGGATTGGGTGCATTAATTTATCCCTAAATTTGTTCATATTTACTTGGCTGAGCTTGGTGTTTCCTATCTTAGGCATGCCACATGTTAACCCTGAGATATACTCATAACCCTGACACTTAATTCTCGCCATGCATGAAATTCTAGGGTTTGAACGGGCTTGGATTGGGAAATTTGAAATGCAAGGAAAAGAAAGCTTGAAAACTATAAGCTTAAAAAGAAAAAATACTGATGTAAATACCTCAGAACAACCCTAGATTCTGAGGATGAAAATTTGCATTGGCGTGCTCTCCTTCATCACATCTCCAAGTGTTAATGTTGTAGCCGAAGAATGTTTGTTTCTTGTATAAATTTACTTTTAATTCTCCGTGGGAAATGTGCAAGTAGATATACATTAAATGAAATCCCCTTGTCATGTAGGCACGTGTCAGCTTTCACATCACCACTCCATCACAACCGCTTTTCAAAAATTTAAAAAGGAATGACTATACAAGAAGAGAAGTGGATAGTTCACATAACCTTGCAACTCACTGTCGAGGTTCATCCTTAGTTGTAAAACACTGCCCACCCTTCGATAAGCATCGATAAGTTAATTGTTTCTCTTTGGATGGTAAATAGGGGAGTTCAATGAACTTAACAAATCACCGTCTGCACTATTTTGACTCAAAGAATAGACAAAGTGGGAGTTACAAAAGTTCATATAATTGAACAAAACACTACCCATGTATTTAAGACAAATGGGATAGGTTTCATGTCAGGAAAAGGGGAAGTTAGACTAACCTTGCAAAATAGCGCCCAAGTTATACTTTTCCCTTGAAACACTACCAACTCATGACTTTGCCAAAATTGGAATAAACACATATTTCAGGGATGACCAAAAGTGTGGTAACACTATCAATCTAAATATACCACATCTTTTGGTTGTAAAATTATTTGAAAATTAAATAAGAAACATCATTCTACTATACCTCCATGTAAGAACCATATGTAACTCATCGATAAACTATTAGGAATAAGATTCCTTCCATTAAGAATATATCATTCTTTCCACTACTAAATACAACATTTTTAGGTAGATATTCACCATTGAAAACACATAAAATAAAAAAAATTATCCCACAAAAAAATTGTATGGATCAATTGAGGATTTAAATATGAGATACATGACACTAGAAAAATGTTCCATGCTAACCATCAAGTGGATTCAAGTAATTTATATTGCACATGCAAACTAGTAGGAATGTGATAAATAATATAAAATTTCCATTTATGTACCAAATAGAGTGGTTTCCATGATATGGGTAAGTATCCAACATAGTAAAAAAATATAAATGGTGCATGTATGAGGATAGGATCTATTGGCTAGTGCAAAGTGGGTGAATAGAAACTATGTGGGACATTATATCCTACTATGATCTACTATCATAGAAATTGACACATATCCCTAACAAATAGTGTAGAGCAAGTGGATGGATGAAATCTATTGGTCATAGGGAAACTAAGGGATTAATGAAATGGTGGGAATATAGTAATAGTGAAGACTAGGCAACGTGATAACACTAGATGTTTGAGAATAAAGCATGTGATTTGACTTATTTACACATTAGCTATAAGTAGTAAATAACCAATTATGACCTAAAGTGAATTATATTTGTGAGGTTATATTATGAAAATTGACACTAAAGAGAATATGCATTAGACATTGAGAGGATTTAAGGTCTTATGGACACACTACCAAGAAAATACCTTCCATTATTGAGCCAAACTTCTTACTAGGGCAACAAAACATAAGTAAATACAAAACACCAAATTAAGAGCTTACACTAAATCATGTAACATCATCCAACGGTGAATTGGATTAATCAAGTAATGTTATTGTATTTCTCATTTTTTAAATACATGGGATAACTGTACCTTGCGGTGTACAATAAGACAAGGACCTATACAACATGAAAATAAAATTATTTTATTTAAAACAAACACCTATATTAGAACCCAAATCATAAAATTTGTAATTAAAATTCTATTAGATCAATGGTAAATATAAGGTTTGTATAATAATAGGGAAAACATTTTTTTGTTTTAGTTAGATGGAAATATTATCTCTAGTTGTTTATGAGTATGGCACATTGATAATTTAAGAACCTATTGTCCTATAAAGTGCAAACAACAATAATGAGTATCACAAGGACTAAAACACAAACATAATAGAAATATACATAGAAAAGTATGTAGAATACAAGAATAGAGAAAAAAATTAAAACCTAATGCAACAACATTGAAAAATAACACTTGTAGCTAGTAACACACAAGTATAAGAAGACCATATTTTTGTGTGATTGCAAGTAAGCTTAAAAAATAGGGTAGATGGATAGTATGTTATGGTGAAGGGTGCAAATGAACTATTACAATTTATATCATAGTTAAATATGATATGGATAATCTTAACTTAGTAATAGGATTATAAATCTAAGGAGATCCTTGAGTTTGAGGTTAAGGTTTCAAAAATATTTATCAAACCATGTATTCATATGACAATTACCATCTTTATAACTTATATCTCTGAAAGTAGAATGCATAGTTGGATAACAACATGCAAGGTGAGACATATAGAAAGGTTAACTATTTTGGCATCATGAGATATCAAAATATAATCAACTATGCTAGCTCCACCTTTATGGTTAAATAAATTCAATCGGTGTTCAAGGAATTTGTTTAATATCAAATTGAGATGGCAAAGAGGACCTACCTTAAAATTAAAGATTCAATTTTTTTTTTGATATGTAAGCTTTATATTTTATTATTTTTTAAAAAGAGAGTACCTACCTTTATGCTAGCCCCACCTTTATGGTTAAATAAATTCAATCGGTGTTCAAGGAATTTGTTTAATATCAAATTGAGATGGCAAAGAGGACCTACCTTAAAATTCAAGATTCAATTTTTTTTTTGATATGTAAGCTTTATATTTTATTATTTTAAAAAAAGAGAGTACACCTATCTTCTAAGCAGGAAACTTCAACTGACCAAAACCCTGCGACTACCAGCCTATTCACGTCCATTATAGAGAACATATTCAAAGAAAAATTTCTGCAAAATTTACATTATTGTAGCTAGAACCAGAGATACTATATACGACTATCCCCACCAAACTATAGAAAAATTTGCAAAGAAAGGAAAGTACTCTGTATACACCTAAAATCGGTCATCACCTTTAAATAATTAAATACTAGCTATTTAATTAATATTTCGACTACGTATAAATAAATTCTCAATTTATTTATATTGTTCATTTTCTAAATTCTCCAAATCTAAAATCATTTTCTTCTAAATTAATTAAATAAACAAATTTCCACAAGCTTATTTTATTTAATTAATCTTCAACAAATCTCGATTAGGAATTTGACTTTTTGTGCCACCTCACCAAGGTCACATGAAATTAAATAATTCTAATTTTTAATTAGAATTATCTTCAACCAATTTTTAAAAGCACATGGCTTATTCCTCACACATTTCCACCAATTTTAAAAGCACATGGTCTTTTCTTCCCACACTTGAGTCTTCCATCCAAATGGCATGTTTCCCATTACTCAAGAGATTCTTCCATCCAAATGGCATGTTGTATTTGGTCAAGGGGACAACATTTTGATACTCTCCATCTTCACCATCCATTCTTCTTGTTCAAATATGGACTGTTGATTATTTCCACCTCACAAGATGATTGGAAAAGGTTATAAATACAACCCTTTGGCATTGTATTTTGCATCCACTTTTGAATAGAGCTATCATGCAAAAATATCGTTTGAGCTTGGGAGCACTTTGGAGTCTTATAGTTAATTGTTATATCATGTTTTGCATGATAGTTAAATCTTAGACAAACACTTTTCTTCATAGTTGCATTTTATGTCATCCTTTGCATCATAGTTGCATTTTAGATTATCATTTTCATAGTTAGCATTTGAGCATATGTAGAGTCATATATAGCATCATATAGATCACTACCATAGTATCCACCACTATTTGTCCATTCATTATCAACACCATCATCCATTCATCATAGTATCCATTATCCTTTCCATCGTATAGTTGCATGAAGGAGCTTAGTTGGCTTGCATGTCGAGTACTAATCTCATTTCTTAAGTATCATTCTAATAACCTTTGTGCACACAGAAATATGAGGGCCAAAGGGTTAAAGGAATCTTTAAGAATAGAGGACAATGAGACCTTCTTGAAAGATTTATTTTGTTGCAAATTAGAGTAGCTTCTTTTCTTTGAATCTTTAATATAATTCGTTTCATTAAGGTTTGTGTTGATACTAACTACCTAAAATCTGTCATCACCTTTAATTAATTAAATACTAGCTATTTAATTAATATTTCAACTACGCATAAATAAAATCTCAATTTATTTATATTGTTCATTTTCTAAATTCTCCAAATCTATATTCATTTTCTTCTAAATTAATTAAATAAACAAATTTCCATATGCTTTTTTTATTTAATTAATCTTCACTAAATCTCGATTAGGAATTTGACTTTTTGTGCCACCTCACCAAGGTACATGAAATTAAATATTTCTAATTTTTAATTAGAATTATCTTCAACCAATTTTTAAAAGCACATGGCTTATTCCTCACACACTTCCACCAATTTTAAAAGCATAAGGTCTTTTCTTCCCACACTTGAGTCTTCCATCCAAATGGCATGTTGCCCATTGGTCAAGAGATTCTTCCATCCAAATGGCATGTTGTATTTGGTCAAGGAGACAACATCTTGATTCTCTCCATCTTCACCATCCATTCTTCTTGTTTGAATCTAGACCGTTGATTATTGCCACCTCACAAGATGCTTGGAAAAGGCTATAAATACAACCCTTTGGCATTGTATTTTGCATCCACTTTTGAATAGAGTTATCATGCAGAAATATTGTTTGAGCTTGGGAGTACTTTGGAGTCTTATAGTTAATTTTTATATCATGTTTTGCATCATAGTTAAATCTTAGATGAACACTTTGCTTCATATTTTCATTTTATGTCATCCTTTGCATCATAGTTGCATTTTAGATTAGCATTTTCATAGTTAGCATTTGAGAATATGTAGAATCATATATAACATCATATATATCACTACAATCATTTCCACCACCATTTGTCCATTCATTATCAACACCATCATCCATTCATCATAGTATCCATTATCCTTTCCATCGTATAGATGCATGTAGGAGCTTAGTTGGCTTGCATGTCAAATACTAATCTCGTTTGTTAAGTGTCATTCTAATAACCTTTGTGTACATAGAAATCTGAGGGCCAAAGGGTTAAAGGAATCTTTAAGAATAGAGGACAATGAGACATTCTTGAAAGATTTATTTTGTTGCAAATTAGAGTAGCTTCTTTGCTTTGAATCTTTAATATAATTCATTTCATTAAAGTTTGTGTTGATACTAACTTTACACATTTCACACACGCACAAAATGGCGCCCACTGTGGGGCCAGACCCCATTTCTAACAATTTTTTGGAAAATTTCATTTAAATAGGTTGGACGTGATATTTTAGCACAACCGTGGTCTCTTTCGACACATTCAGTAAATCTTTTGGCACATACAACTTCTATTTTGGCGCATCTGATGGATCTTCCAATGCATTCAGTGACTGTTCCGACACATCCAACTGTTCTTCCAGTGCATCTAGAAAATATTCTAGCGCATACAAGGAGTATTTTAGCGCATATGGTCTTTTCTATAACGCATTGAGCATATGTTTTAGCGCATTCATAAGTTTTTATAGCGCATTTGGTATTTGTTTCAGCACATACATAAGTTCTTTTAGCGCATTCAATAGTTATTTTGGCACATTGGTTAGTTCTTGTAGCGCATCATTGTTTTAGCACATCTAATGATTGTTTTAGTGCATTGGGTAAAAATTGCAAAATCTGACAACTAATTGGTGTTTTTTGCTTGTAAGTACTTTTATACGCTGGTCAAAGACAAATTTTATCAAACTACTGATGATTTATGCAGGGGTTGGAGCTATTTAAGTACTTTATTTTTGCTTAAAATAGGCATCTAGCTTAATTAAAAAGGGTTAATAAACACCATGTATTTCATGCTTGATGGATGGTAGGGATATGCTTTCCCCTTAACTAGGTGACCAAAAAGCTAGACCCATTCACTTTTTGTGTGGGAGTGTGAGTTGAGTATATTACATGTGTTCTCTCTTTGTTTACACAAAAAAAAAAGATTGATCGAACTATGGGTATACTTGCTTGATTTTGTTTATCTTAGAGGGTTTTCCTTGTGGGAAAAAGTAATCACCCAAGGGAACGACCCAACTGGTAACACACTAAAGCCAAGTGATTTCCAACCATGATATAAATGAGGATAGTTATGACAAGAAGGGAAACAACGGTCTCTCGCCGCATGGATTATTCCCCATGAACGAAATGTCTGTATTAGAACCCTTGTTATAGTTTTGCCAAAAACCTTTATCTATTCTTTGGTGTAGCAATGTCGTTGCAAAGGCATCCACATTTTCACAATTTTTAGTAGAGACGAGAAATATGCCATGGGAGATTCATGGGTATTGATGCTTGGCTGTCCCGTAGAAGTGTGTGCCACGGAGGGGAGCTAGTGGGGTCAAGCATCTAGTCATCTACTAAGAATAAGTGCAGTTGGGGTAAAACCTGCGTGGAATCCAAAAGAATATTGTCCTACATAGCCTTAAGATTGTACATGTTTGATGTGTCTTTAACCATGTGTTTATAAACTAATTTCAATCACGATCACATGTTGAAAGTGGAAACCTTGATTAAGAAAAAACATTCATTTAAACAACCAAGTCTCTAGCTGGAAAATTCAAAAAATCAAACAAAGTTCCAACAAACTGCGTCATTTTCCCAGTTCAGCGCATTCACTGCATCTTATAGCGCATATGTGTATTATTGTAGTGCATTCAACTACTGTTATAACACATCTGTGAAAAAATCTAGTGCATCTGTCCTCTATTCCAGTGCATACAAGCAATCCTTTAGCGCATCTATGCAAAACTCTGGTGCATCTGTCCTCTGTTCCAACTCATACAAGCAATCCTTTAGCACATCTGTGTAAAACTCTGGTGCGTTTGTCTTTTGTTCTAGCGCATACAAGCAATCCTTTAGCGCATCTATGCAAAAATCTAACACATCTGCCCTCTATTCTAGTGAATACAAGCAATCTTTTAGTGCATCCGTGCAAAATTATAGTGCATACATCCTATGTTTCAACACATCTGACATGTTTTCTAATGCATCTAGGATTTTTTTTAGCGCATCCATTAAATGCAAAAACCTGAGAGTTAAACTTGTCTTTTATCTCGCAGTTTGAACCAGAATTCATAATTTTCCCAAAATCCAACACCATTCTTTAGGTACAACAAAGTCTAAACATGTGCTTTATCAAATGATTTCACGAAAGATTCAAATCCAGAAACCAAAGTCCAAAATTCTTAGTCCAAGAGAACATCAAAAATGTCTCACAACACTACGAATTTAGAGAGAGGTTGGTCTTCAATTTCTACAAAAGAGCTTCAAAGAACAATCCCAACTTGTACTCATTTTACAATTGTCAAAATCCAAGACTTTTCCAAAGATTTGAGTATATCGTTTAGGAAGAAAGTTTGTCTTCGATCTCACGGTTTGAACCAAAATTTCAAAATTTTCTCAAGTCCAAAATCATTCCTTAGGTACCTTAGAATCTAAACTTGTTAAAATTGATCTCTACAAGTGGGATTTTCCAACCTAAACCAAGATCTAACATCTCAAAGTACCAACATCATCAAATTTATCACACCTTTGATTATTAAGCCTAGTTTCATCATCAAGATTTATCATCCTCTCATTATGAAACGAAGCTATATAGTCAAGTCAAACTTAGTCTCATTAGAATTTGTCATTCTATTTGACTTAGTTGTAATCCTTGGTACTTTTTCCAAAACTTAGATCAAAGTTTAGTATAAACTATAACACTTGTATGCCCATTCAAACAAGGTTACAAAAATGAAAAATTAAGGAAAAAGGACTTGAAAATCAAAACATCAAAGAGCCAAACATTGAAACTTCAACCATTGGAACTCCAAACATTGAAATTCCAACCATCGAAACTCCAATCATTGAGACTCAAAACAACGAAACTCAAAATAGTGAAACACAAAACACCATGGCAGAGGCTAAAGAGAATCCTTTATGTGGACTCAACAACACTAAAGGGGAAGAAATCCAACATGCTAAACAAGACCCCAATTTCCACCAATTTTTGGAAAATATTTTTGAAAGAAATGGAGAAAAATACCTCCTTATGTTAGCTAAACAAGGTGCCAAATTACCAGATGAATTTGATGTAAACCAACTGAAAGCACCTCCCAAAAAGCTAAAAAATGATCCCGAACAAGTGGTTTCCCTAACCCACCAAATGAAAAACCTTCAACAAAAAATTCTTGATATGCAAAGGGAAACCTCAAAATGATACTTGATCCAAGATATTTGTCCTTATCCCTTTGATCAAAGAATCCACATGATACCCTTTCCTAAACATTGTGAATTCCCAAAGTACAAAAAATACAACGACAAAACCAATCCGATAGACCATGTGAGGGAATTCGGGACCATGAGTCTTGAATTTGCATATGAGGAAACATATTTGATGAGATTATCTAGCTTAGGTGGAAATTGTCTTGAATGGTTCTCCAAACTCACCCCACCAATTAACACCTTTGAGGAATTAGTCAACAAGTTCATCACCCAATATTATTACAACATCCAACATGACATCGCTATGAAAGATCTTTGTAATTGGAAACAAAAGAAGGGTAAATCGTTCCTTGTATTCTTGCAAAAATGGAAAAGGTTATTTGCACGATAATCTCGTCTTGTACTCGAAAAGGAAAAGATATCAATCTTTATTGAAAACCTTAATGACGAGGTGAGTTATAAATTGGAATTGCAATGTCCCCCAACCTTTGAAAAATTGATTGAGAATGGGATTAAAATCGAAGATGCTTTAGTTAAGAGAGGAGTCATCAAGATATACAATGAAAACAACTCATCAAACTCCTCCAACAATTACAATAGTGGTGACAAACCCAAGTTTTGGCAATGAAACAAGAACGTTGGAAACAACCATGGTGCAGTTGAAATCCAAAATGAAAAACCTGTATTAAACCTAATTGCAGCCGCCACCAAAACTAATCAGAATAACAATCCCCCCAACAATCAAAGCAACAATCAAGGTAACAACCAAAGTAACAACCAAGGTAACAACCAGGGAAACAACCAAAATGTCAACCAAAGCAACTATCAAGGTAATGCTGGATCTAGAACACCATCGTATTGAGCATCCTCAAATTGAAGGAGATTCACACCTTTTGGGAAATCACCAGAATCAACATTAAAAGAAATTCTCGAAGCTAAGGTCATAACTCTACCAGAAGAAAGAAATTGGGAACCACAAGTTAAGCCTCCTTGGTGGAATGAGGCCCATTTCTGTGAGTTTCATAACAAAAAGGACATAAAACCAACGATTGTGTGCAATTGAAGCGCTTGATTCAATAATTAATTGACAACAAGACGATACTTGTAAAAGGACTCCAAACAAACAGTGACCATGGGGCGTTCAAGAACCCTCTACCAAACTATGAGAAAGGAGAGTCCTCATCAACAAATAACAAGGGAAAGAACATAAACTATGTCTATGACACCACCATTCTGCATATTGAGGTGGTTGATGATCCAACTCATGAAAAATCATCTATTATTGTCAATGATAACCCAACAAATGACGACACCATTAGACATGAACAAAACATCATTGCAATTGAAAATCATCACCATAATGTTGACACTACTTCACATTGAATCAATGTTATCAAAATCAAGGAACAACAAGACAACACACTCGTCAATGCAATCACACGAGGACAAGCCAAGGTAACATTGAAAGGAGCTACCTCTTCCATGTCCAAATCAATTGCTATCCCTGAAACCTAATATGACATAGTGGATCAGTTGCAGAAGATACCCGCACAAATATCCATATTAGAACTTCTCAAGATTTCACCTGCTCACAAGGAAATCTTGAAACAAGCTCTAGTTGCCACCACAATACCAAAAAATCTAGAAATTTGCTAATTCCAGACTATGGGGGGAAATTTGATTGCACCACACTGCTTATCCTTTTCTAAACATGATGATGTATCTATCAATCATCCCCACAACGCTTCCCTACACATTGAGGTCCTAATTCACAAGCACCGCGTTAAACATGTCCTAATAGATGGAGGAGCTGGTTTGAATATCTATACTTTGAAACTTGTCTGTGCACTAGGCTATTCAGAAAATGCTATTGATCCTAGGAGAAAAATCACAATAAAATCATATGATAACGAGGAGATATCTTCACAAGGATTGATAGTGCTACCTATTCAAGTGGGACTAGTTGTCAGAGATATAATATGCCAGGTGTTAGACAAAGAATTAACCTACAACATACTCTTGGGAAGACCTTGGATTCATGACATGCAAGTAGTACCATCCACATCATCAATGTTTGAAGTCCCCGTTCAATGGGTAGGAAATCACTATTGCAGCTGATTCAAAAAACCCCCAATATTGTAACACCCTCAAGACTACCCAAGATAATTTTGTACCACACAACAAAGAAGCTCCAACTCAGGGTTTATCAAATGATGGGAAACAACTAAATGCCTTGTCAAAATGGGTTGAGAAAAGGGATCAATCAAAGGATAAGGATATCAGTGATGCCAATCCCTCAAATAAAGAAAGTACATCAAATCCTACTCCACAAAAATAGGAAGGTCAAATCGAATCATTATCAAAATAAGTTTCCAAGATCCAATTGAAAGACAAAGGCATCTGAGAATACTCATTTCAGCAATCCTTATGCTTATCACAACTTTCATCTTCTCCAAAGTCCTATGGACAACCATCAACATCAATACAAAAATCATCACAACCCACCACACTATTTGATGAAACCTTTGTAAGAGCAGGCACATTAGTGGATGAGTCAGACGACAAAGAGGTTTTAAATTGGTTGTAAAAAGATGAAGAATCATCACAAGAATCCACCTCAAATGTACAGATAGGGTAGTATGGAAAGGGAAAGACTATCATGGAAAAGATGGGATATGAGGGAAAAGGTCCTATCAATAAAAGGAAAGAAGGCATCATAGAACCAATACAACCTGTCACAATACAAGCCAAAGATAAAATAGGATTGGGGTATATAGAAGAATCAAGAGAAGAAACCAATTTTTTTTTTTTGAAAGAATCTTACAACTACAAGCCAGTGATGCTCATGAAACTGATTCAAATGAGTATGAGTGGGATTCACTATCTGAAGAGTCTTGTCATGATAAGGAAATTGATGTAGTCCAAAAGTATGCACTCATATGTGAGGAGATATAAACTGCTTGAAATAGGATCACTACACATTGATGATTCCAGTGGAAATGATCAGACTTAGAGTGAAATGGATAAGTCAAAGGAAAGTTACCTTATAGACATCGATTTCACTATTGGAAAATCCAAAGACATTACCATTGAGACTCTTACTGCAACTGAATTTAGTCAATCTAACAACTCCTTACCCCTAGTACATCCTAAACTAATAGATTGGGATCAAACTGAGCCATCGACTATCCCCCTCTTTTCAAATGATGAAGCCATTGTCAAATTCCTTTGTGCCACCAATCTTGAAACATATTCCACCATTGAACATCGTAACGAAGCTTCCAACTAGGAGAGTGTCAAATTTTCTAGCTGCAAAATGAAGAATATAGGGAATAGATATGATAGTGAAAACCATTCAATGGCAGTATCAGATCTAGAAAAAGTAAAAACAAAGAGCGTACCCTATGGTGAAAACCTCTTTGAGGTACTAAAGGATGGAAGATTTGACACACTCCTCAAAAAATTTCAGGAATGATCTAAAGTATTGGTTGAACCCACCCAGTCTATCAATATCAACAATGAAGAAACAGTGAAGACTGTCCATCTAGCAAAATCCTTGACAGATCAAGAAAAACCAAACTTCATCAAATTCTTCACAGAAAGGAAAATCAACTTTTCTTGGTCTTATGCCAACATGCCAGGGATTGATCCAAAACTCATCATGCATCACCTATCTCTACCAGCAGGAGTAAAACTGGTCAAACAAAAATTAAGGAAAATGCATCCCTACATTGCCATATTGGTCAAAGAAGAACTGAAGAAGTTATTGGATGTGGATTTATCAAACCTATTGACTATGTAGAGTGGATTTCTAACATCGTACCTATTTCCAAACTAGAAAAAAGCATTAGAATCTGCACAGATTTCAAAGATCTCAATAAAGCTTTCCCAAAAGATGACTTTCCCCTACCTAATATTGACATCATTGTGGACTTAACTGCTAGACATGAAATGCTCTCACTTATGGATGGATTTTTAGGGTATAATCAAATCAAAATTTCTCCTAAAGATCAAGATAAAACTTCCTTCACATGTCCTTGGGGCACTTTTTTTTGGAATGTCATGCCATTCAGGTTGAAAAATGTTGGAGCTACATATCAGAGAGCAATGACTACCATCTTTCATGACATGATGCACACCTTTATGGAAGACTATGTAGATGATTTTTTGGTAAAATCCTACACCAAAGAAGGACACCTAGAAATTTTAGATAAAATATTCACCAGACTGGAGAAGTTCAATGTGAGACTAAATCCCAAGAAATGTGTATTCGTTGTAACATCAGCTAAAGTTTTGGGGTACATTATGTCGGCTAAAGGAATTCAGGTAGACCCTGCAAAGGTCAAGGCCATCATGAGATGCCTCCTCCTAAAAACATCAACCATCTCAGATCCTTGCAAGGAAGATTCCAATCTATTAGGAGGTTTTATCGCACAACTGGTAGAAAAGACCCATCCTTTCAACCACTTGCTCCACAAAAATGTATCTTTCCGATGGGATGAGAAATGCGAAGGAGCATTCAAACAATTGAAACAATATCTAATGAATCCACCTATCTTGATACCGCCAACATAAGAAAATCCACTTTTATTGTACATAGCAACAACTGAAATATCATTGGGAGCCTTGTTAGTGCAAGAGGATTCAATAGGTAAAGAAAGGGAAATATATTATATGAGTAGAACCTTAAATGGTTATGAGATCAATTACACCTTCATTGAAAAGGATTTTCTGGTAGTAGTGTTCGCTACCCAACAATTACGATATTACATGCTCACCCATACCATCAAGTTAATAGCCAAGATCCACTGAAATACCTTCTTAGCAAAGCTAATCTAACTGGAAGACTGACTAAGTGGGTCATGATGCTGAGTGAATTTGACATCCAATATGTTGATAGGAAGGTAATCAAAGGACACACAATCACATATTAGTTAGCTGAAGCACCATTATAAGACAATTATCCAATGAGCATTGAGTTTCCAGATGCTGATGTCCTAACAGTGTCCATGCAACAATGGGTCTTGTACTTTAATGGTTCTTATACACAACATAGATTAGGAGCCAAAATCTTGTTTATCTCACTACAAGGACATACCATTCCCAAGTCCTATAGACTGATGTTCCCTTGCACCAACAACACGACCAAATACGAAGCCTTGATCATTGGAATCAAGGTAGTAGTTGAGTGGAAGATTATAGAGTTACATGTCTATGGGAATTCAAACCTAGTCATTAATCAGGTAAATGATGACTATCAAACAAAAGATGACAAGTTGATGCCCTAAAAAATAATGGTTGATGAATTCAAGAAGTACTTTGTGGAAATAAGATTTGAGCAGATTCCTTGAAGTGACAACAAAGCTGCTGATGCCATGGAAACTATTGCTTCTCTTGTAGATTATGGAGAAACAAGCCCGTTACGAGTTCATGGTGGAACAACTGTTCAACCCATCTTATGACAACCATGAGTCCCAATTTATCTACCATCTAGTTGAGGCTGACACTTCCCTCTGCAAGAAAATCTATACGTACCTAAAAGATAACACCCTCCCTCCCGACTTATCCCACAATAAAAAATGAAACTTCATTCGCCAAACCAACACACCCTTATCATGGATGTCATTTATTGACAAGGTCTTGATACAACTCTCCTCTAATGTTTGGAACATGATGAGTCTGAAATGAATTTATGGGAAGTACATGAAGGTGTTTGTGGAACTCATTTGAGTGGTTTAACCTTAGCTAAGAAACTCCTCCATTTGGGATATTATTGGCCGACTATGGAGAGGGATTCTTTTCAGTTCGTTAAGAAATTCCAAAAGTATCAGATTCATGGAAATATCATCCATGCACCAGTACAGGAACTTCACCCTTTTGCATCAACATTGCCATTTTGTTAGTGGGGATTGGACCTCGAAGGAAAGATTCATCCATCTTCATCAAATGGACACAAGTTCATTATCACAGCCACTGAGTATTTCACAAAATGGATTGAAGTTGTCCCTCTAATCACCATCATAGGAAAAAAAATCTCCTCCTTCATCCCGAACTATATCATTTGTAGATATGGCATCCCTCAATCCATCATCACTGACAATGGCAGACCTTTCAAAAATCAAGACATTGAAGAGATTTTTGAGAAATTTCACATCCAGGATCAGTTTTCTACACCATATTATCCTCAAGGAAATGACCAAGCAGAGGCCTCAAACAAGACTATCCTAAAAATATTAAAGAAAACCATCAATGATGCTAGATGTGACTGGCATGTGCAATTGAACCCTGCTTTATGGGCTTACAAAACTAGCATCTATACCCCGACAGGAGCTACACCCTATGCTTTAGTCTACGGATCAGAAGCCATTCTACCTATTGAGGTTGAGCTCCCATCACTTTGAGTGTCACTAAAAGGGATCATCTTAGATGAGGATTATAGAGTGCCTAGGTTACAGGAATTGGAACTCTTGGATGAACATTGTCAGCATGCAGTGGATCACCTAAAGGCATATCAGCAAAGGATATCCAAAAGCTACAACCATAGAGTCAAGCCTAGAACATTTCAGGTTGGTGATTTAGTCTTGAAAGAAAATCCCTGTAATCAACAAGATTGAGAGAAGGGGAAATTTGAACCACTCTAGCTAGGTCCCTTTATCATTGTGTCAACCCTTGGATCAGGAGTAGATCAGTTGTCCACACCAGAAAGGGATTTGTTTGATGAACCCCTCAATAGCCTGCATCTCAAGAAGTTCTACACCTGAATCATCCAGTGCATTAGAAAAAGGTCCTGAAAAATACCAAAAACATTAGAAAATGTCCTAAAAAAATGGTTGCCCTGATGAAAACCTAGAAAACAGGCATCTTGGTAACAACAAAAAGAGAAAAAAAGAAAAAAACAACAAAACAAGAAAAAAAGAGAAAAATACAAAAAAATAAAAAAAGATCAAAAAAATCATAAAATATGAAAAAGTGCAATAAAAACTAGTGAAAACCTAGCAACAGGCGCTATTTGTGATAGGCTAGATTTTCCATCTATTTGAGCATGCCAACCATTTTCTTTCACCATTTGCTTTTTCCATCCATCTACCTATCCCAGAAAAGCCTCGTGTACATATCCTGGCATCATGGTCGTGTCTCACCCTAGACTGGGGGAAAAATCCTAAACCCATTGGGGGCAATAAACTTTGAGCTTGAACCAACAAATAAATAGGAGCAGTACAACACCACCCAAAGTAATGATCATAGTGCCACTCAACATTGAACATCAAAATGACAAACATGAACACATCAACCATTCAAATCAAATCTCCAAATCAATCAAAACAACAACAAAATTCAAATGGATGATGTTCTTCTGAATCATGGGTTTATCACGTCATACTCAAACGTTCAACTGTTGTACTTTGATTTTTGTTATCATATCTCTGGAGCACCTCGATGATGTATCAAACTAGAGGAGCGAGGAAGAAGTATGATTTTTCTTTGTTTGTTGTCTGTGAGTTGATCATTATTACTGTGCAAATTGTCATGGGACGTGCTCTACAAAGTATCACTAATGACATTTCAAATTTGCATAGGAAAATAGTTAACTCTTGTCTGTTTACGCAAGCAATACTCAGGTCATCTTGGTTTAATTATACTTAGAGGCTTGTGTTAACTTGCACTATCAAACATCATAGAAGTAGTACTCAGGTCATCATGGTCTAAATATACCATCGATGCTTGTACTCACTTTCAACATTTTAAAGGCCCAATGATGATAAAAAGCACAACAAATCGACTGTTACGAATGACAACTTTTGCATACGAGATTTGCATGTTTAAAGTAGATTGCATCCATGTTAGTTTGCATATGTATTTATGGGATTTCCAAAGCTAGAACAATGATGTTATTTCTCACACTAATGGATTGAGTACACTTGACATTTCCAAAAACACATCATTTTCATATAGTTACACATCACTTGTAATTGTCATCAATTAGAAAACATTCTCATTTAGTTGCATATCACTTGCATCATCATTTGCATACATTAGAAAATGTTACAACATCATTCATCCATTCAGGCATCACATCATAATATTTGCATCAAAAAACACAAAAAGACATACATCACATCTCATTTACATAATCAAAATCATTTCATATAGTGGCATTAGGAAAGTGGTTCCTTACACTTAAACGAGTGAGTCTCTTCAGATTTCCAAAAGAATTGGGAAATATGTCAAGTTTTGTGAAAGCTTAATTTAAAAAATAATCAACTGATGGTAACCTTCCCATAACTCTTGGAATTTGGATAGATTCACTCATTTAAGCTTAAGACCCTAGGACACAATCATCTGCATCATCACTTGCATTATATAATCATATCACCATCACAAAGCATCATAAACATCATTTACATAATCATTATATATCACATCCATACATAATCAATATGAACATCAAGCATCATCACATACCATTTGCATAATCAAATCCATCTCACATAGCATAAAACATCATTTGCATATATCACATAATTGTCATATCCTATCAAATCCATCATGCATTATCATATTATATCATCCTTGCATATAAAAAAAATCATCATATAAACTCATCCATCATTGCATTATCATATCATATCATCATTGCATACATTCTCATAGAATTAGGTACCATCACACAATTATTTCATCTAAAATTCATCCATTCATTACATCCTTCATTTGCATCATAAAAATACAAAAAAATCACATACATCACATACCATAAAGAAAATACATCACATGCATCATATAGGAATCATCCATAAAACATAATGGAATCATAACAAATTTGTTTCATCATCATAAACACATCCATTACATATCATATCATTAGGATCACCATCATAAACATTGAAATTGAATGCATCCATCGCATATCATATCATCAATTCCATATAGAACATCACATAACATAAATCATATCAATTCAATGCATCTATAGCATGTCATAATCATCATAATCATAATAACATGGAAAGTAAATGTGCCATAGACATCTATCATCATATCAACACATGGATCATAATCATCGCCACATATCATATAACCTCAAAAATCATAATGTCAAAGTGTACAAGGATATCCAAAAGTATGACGAGATATATCAATATCAAAAACAACCGTGTATCATAAAGTCTGCCAACAAGAAGAATATCATCAATGTATAAACTAAATAAAAGGTGTATACATGTCCGAAAAGTGCATCAAAGAATCATAACGGGAGCTATGCCATGCTCCCTCTAGATGGTTCTGACATCACATGACCCAAATCAGTGCCTCCCCCTACGTCCAATGGACCTGCCCCAGGATCTCTCCTATCCCTAGGTAATGGCTGAGTGACACCCACACTCACAGTCCGAGATTAGGACCTACTAGATCAAGACTGTACAAAGTTCTCCCACTGCTTGGGAGGAACCACCTCATGATATCTGCCCTTGTAAAACTCAACCTTCTGAGTGGTGCGGCGAATCTTTCTAAGATAATCTACTGTTCTCGTACCTTGGCCACTTGCTGTAACCTCTTAGTAATGGCCTCGACCTACTTCGCCTGTAGTCTCAAGGCATCTCTCTCGGTGGTCAATGTGGAAATTTGACCCTGCACCTGTCCCTGTCCGTGTACTTGCAACTATATTTGTGCAAGTTGTCCCTGGAGAGTCTACACCTGCTGCCTAGTAGCATCCGCCTCAGTTGTAATAGTCCGAACCTATCCCTATGCCTGCATCAGAAGAGCTTGTATCTGCGCAAGCTGTCCCTGCAATGTCTATACCTATACCTGTAACGCAACAATTTGCATCTACTGCTACGGAGATGGAACTCTGATCTCTACCCGCTACTGTGATGAGCTTGCTAATGATCGCCTCTTGTGAGGCACACTAAACTCTGCAACATCAGGACCTAGCCCTGGTCCACCTCCATCTCCACCATCACTCTCCTCATCATCTCCATCATCGCTGCTCCCCTCTCCATCACTATCACAGCTCTACTCATCCTCAAACTCCTCCTCTCCCTGCTCCTCCTCCACCTCCTCTCTCCATTGCCTCTGTCCATTCCCTCCTACCTCTGCCTTTGCTAACAATGGTGCCAGCTCATCTAGAATGGTAATCCATGGGAATAGATGCGTAAGAATGTACACAACACAATCCTTAGATATTGGGGCATCTATAATCTTTGGATGCACCTCCCAAATAATCGCTAGCAATCCCTGGAAGTGCTCAACCGCTACGTCATAAGACAAGCATGAACCCCACTCTGTCACATCCTGTCGTCGTTGTGCATAATGGGCTACCCCCTGTGGCATGGGCTAAAATCGACCATACTGACTCAGAATTCTCAATAACATAAATCTCTCAATAATAAAGTGAGTCGGACCAATTAGATACATCGCCTGGAACAAATACGACATCTCCGTATCATCCTCGAGCCACGACCCATAATCCACATATGGTCTCCACACAAGACCCTCTAGATCATCGAGATCCCTCCTCCAATACTCCAACTTTCCCAGCTTGGGTTGAGTAAGTCAACTAGCATAAATATGAACATAAGGCCCCAGAGCTCGCCTCTATCTGTCTCCTATTGGCTGACTGATCGCTATATGCTCCTAGGCCTAGAACTAGAGTAATGCAACTCCTGCTGAAAGACTAGCCCCTTGAAGGTACACCACCTGATGCAAATCATGATATAAATGTGCAAGCATACAACAACCCCGCACATATCTAATCCCATGAACGATCATACTCTCCAGAATCTTGCCCCATCCAACTGAGAGCCCCTTTGACTTGCGATCATAACAAAGGAACCCTTCAATGAAATTGGCTAGAACAGAAGGAAAAGTAGCATATGCATCAACCATGTCCCTCCACAAAATATCATAGCCACATATATGTTCATCCTGGAAAACTCGGCATAGTGCATCTTTACCACCCTAATCCTGTGAATCATATATCACCAGCTCTCCCACCACCAGAATCCGTAGAATCTGATATACATCCTCAGGTGTAACAGTGATCTCACCAGTGGGAAAATGGAAGGTGTTATGCTCATTGTGCTACTGCTCGGCCAAGGTTGTCAATAATCCCCTATTGATCCAAATCTGGGGCATATCGATGAGAGACGACAAACCGCACTAGGTAATAATGGCTGTCTTAGGCTGTGTCAAATGATGAATCAAGTCCCATGTCCTCAGGAACCTCTCTCTAATTTGTAGACTAGTCAAAGGCTCCTATAATCACAAAATGGCAAGTTAGTCAATTGATCCACCAACATCAACCGATGTTAATCAATCAATCCAAATCAATCAATCTATCAATCTAATTAGCTCTGGCGAGGCTTTGACAAAATCTCATGAGCATCAAATCAATCCTAACCTCGCCTATCATGAGGTTTATCAAATCAATCCTAACCTCACCTATCATGAGGTTTATTAAATCAATCCTAACCTCACCTATCATGAGGTTAATCAATCAATCCTAACCTCGCTTATCATGATATTTATTAAATCAATTAAACATCGCCTATCATGAGGTTCAGCAATCAATTCAACCTCTCCTATCATGAGGTTTATCAGATCAATCAACTTATAATTGATCTTCGCCTATCATGAGGTCAATTATCATCATCCTCTTATTGAATTTCACCTATCATGAGATCAATGGGAATCTAACCTATCAAAATCATCAATCATCATCAAATCATAGATTGATGCGATCAAACATCGACATCAAGGATTTCAATCAAGAAAATCATCAAATTTACCCAATACGCCCAAACAAGGCTCCAATGCGCTAAAACACTCTATGTGCTAGGGATATACATCAATGCACTATAACAGACCTTCAATGTGCCACTCTACCCTATGCGCTGGAACATTTCATCAATGTGTTGGAACAGAGTCCCGATGCACCAAATTGCCTGATGCGCTATTCTATTTAAACAATGCGCTAATCTACTGACCCTATGCGCTAAAACAGTTCATCAATGTGCCATTTTGGGTCATCTATGCACTAGATTAATCAATGGGCTACTTCATCTATCTTATGCGCTAAATCACTTTACCTATGTGCTACATTACTGAATGTGCTATAACAGTCTATGTATGCGCTACTTTGGATAATCAATGTGCTAAACTAAAACGAACCAAATTCAAATGCCAAAATGGAGGGAAAAATTGAAATGCATAAAATATGAGGTGAGCTTTTGGGGTACTCACCGGAGGTTCGTACGTTGCTGGATGGTTGTGCCTCCTGACTCGCTTGAATCGATGCGTGTGGTAGGGGATCGCCATTCTGCTCCAAATGCTTAACACTCTCACTTACAAGTTTTCAAAATCACCAAATGCACAAATGAACTTTCTAATTCACTTTTTAACCCTTTAAAGGTTAATTAAGTGGCATTTTATAGGATTCTTTTATTTTTTATTTTTCAAAGGGGCTATAATTAATCAGATTATCACCTGGTGGCTTCTATATCATTTTTGGGAGATAAACCGTTTCTGACGCATAAAATTTTGAGATCATCATCAAATCATCGTTAAAACATCAAAATTTTCAAAAATTCCAAAAAATTCTCAAAATTCCAAAATTCATCAAATTATCTCCTGAGGGGGCATATATCCGTCAATATCTAAAAATTAACGTCTGGGGCATCATTTTTTTTTCTTGGCATCAACATCAATTTTTTCTTTGAAGCAACATGTAAACACATTACTTCAAAGAGGGGGAAAATGTATACACCTTAAATTGGTCATCACCTTTAATTAATTAAATACTAGCTATTTAATTAATATTTCAACTACGTATAAATAAACTCTCAATTTATTTATATTGTTCATTTTTTAAATTCTCCAAATCTAAAATCATTTTCTTCTAAATTAATTAAATAAACAAATTTCCATAAGCTTGTTTTATTTAATTAATCTTCAACAAATCTTGATTAGGAATTTGACTTTTTGTGCCACCTCACCAAGGTCACATGAAATTAAATAATTCTAATTTTTAATTAGAATTATCTTCAACCAATTTTTAAAATCACATGGCTTATTCCTCACACACTTCCACCAATTTTAAAAGCACATGGTCTTTTCTTCCCACACTTGAGTCTTCCATCCAAATGGCATGTTGCCCATTGGTCAAGAGATTCTTCCATCCAAATGCCATGTTGTCTTTGGTCAAGGGGACATCTTGATTCTCTCCATCATTACCATCCATTCTTCTTGTTCGAATCTGGATTGTTGATTATTTCCACCTCACAAGATACTTGGAAAAGGCTATAAATACAACCCTTTGGCATTGTATTTTGCATCCACTTTTGAATAGAGTTATCATGTAGAAATACCGTTTGAGCTTGGGAGCACTTTGGAGTCTTATAGTTAATTGTTATATCATGTTTTGCATGATAGTTAAATCTTAGACGAACATTTTGCTTCATAGTTTCATTTTATGTCATCCTTTGCATCATAGTTGCATTTTAGATTAGCATTTTCATAGTTATCATTTGAGGATATGTAGAATCATATATAGCATCATATATCTCACTACCATAGTATCCACCACCGTTTGTCCATTCATTATCAACACCATCATCCATTCATCATAGTATCCATTATCCTTTCCATCGTATAGTTGCATGTAGGAGCTTAGTTGGCTTGCATGTTGAATACTAATCTTGTTTCTTAAGTATCATTCTAATAGCCTTTGTGCACATAGAAATTTGAGGGCCAAAGGGTTAAAGGAATCTTTAAGAATAAAGGACAATGAGACATTCTTGAAAGATTTATTTTGTTGAAAATTAGAGTAGCTTCTTTGCTTTGAATCTTTAATATAATTTGTTTCATTAAGGTTTGTGTTCATACTAAATTTACACATTTCACACACACACACACACTTGATTCACAAAACCCCATTAAGACTAGCAAAGGACACAAAATCCTCCACCAATTCGAATCCACTAGCCGCCATTAGCCCCAACAACTTTTTAAGGTACTCTATCACCACGCCCACGATCATTTGGTGGCGCATGAGAGACGCGCCACTCAAATCCAAGAGGAAGGGAAAAAAATTGACCACCTCATTCAAGTTCCTCAGGAGCTCAAAATCTGCAGGACGTGAAATCCTTGTGCCAATTATTTCCACTTTCAAAGTCTCTTCCACACCACCCATCAGGTCTTTATTGAACAACTGCACCAATAAGCCCTTTGCTTCTAGCTTTGGCACTCAGCTATCTAGCAAGGAAGCCAAGAAACATGAAGAGATATGAGCGTTATCCCTTTTGTACTCATTCCGCTCAACGTGGCCTCTCCCCACGATCATATTTACTATTGCAACCATGAGAGGGTCATTGTTGAGAAAGACATGCTTTAGCCTTTGGTCCATTATCACACGAAATGCGACCTGTCTCGTATTTTCCCTCAAAGAAATTGGAGTGTCGGCACTGAACCATGCCAAAACCTCCATTGAAACTGCAATCACAAATTTAGAACTCTCGGCCAAATCCATCCGTAGATGAATCTAGGAGCCAAACTAATGCTCACCACTAGCTCTCCACCTTCTATAGCTCGCTCACACCAAAAACCAACTTTGCAAAAAAACTGACGCCATCAATCATAAATAGAGTCTGTGATAGCTGATCAATCCCAACTTCCCACGAGCCAAACATTATTACTATGCAAGGCAAGTTGTCCTTGCATGGACGATCCCGTCCTTCCTCACTTGCCCTGTATGCCAAGTTGTCCTTAGAAAACGTGCACATAAAACTTCGCCATCATTACAATAACTCACCAAAACCAAGGGGAGCAAGCACATTCCCCACGTTCCACCTCCAAGTTGGATGCCCCACAAGGCTACCACCTCACACATCAATGATGAGCCCTCTACCAACATGGAGGGCTGCCCGCCCATCCGTCCAATCAAGATTCAAATTTTTAATTGCACAAAGTTGTCTCATTTATTCTTGGCTTCACGGTCCTCTAATTTTTGAGTTTTTTGATCAATTTTTTTGGTATGATGATGAATCTATATCAATTTAATATAATTGGTCAAAATAATGAAGAAAATGATTTAAAATTACCAAATTCAAATACAAACATGAAAATAATATAATTCAAACTATCAAATTAAATTTAGAAACATACAATTTCAATATTCTACATTAGTAAAAGAAGAAAAGGTGATATGTTAGTCAAAAAATGATTGTAGTTTTTCAAATCCAAGAAAACCATTTTTGTATGTCAAAGAATGCATAGTTTGTAGGGTAAAATAGAGCATGTGGATTCAAAATCACTGGATGCACATTATTTTTTACCATATTTTATTTTTACATTCAAAGAAATTCACTACATTATAATGTGAGAATATTATAACATGAGAACATTATAACACATTTAGACTTTAGCTTGCCATGGATATTGCCAACCTCCAGGGTTGGATTTTTGTTGAGCATCCAAAACAAAGGGTTGTACTTGCTTGTCAATTCCCATATACATGTTTTTTTAAAATATAGAAAAATAACTAAGTGTGGAGCATGCTCTTCATAAGGTTTGCACATATTTCAATGTTGATCTATAAAAATGCCATAATAAATTTAAGCTCTTTTACCTTTCTAACCTTATATTTTTCTATATTTATAATATATTATAGTTTTGACCTTCAATTTATTTTTTGAGTGTCTTTTTTTTTTAGTTTTAATCGTTCATCCAAATTTCAAATAAATTACATTTTTACATTCTAGATTCTATTCTATACACATTAAAAAATTTGACTTCCGATTAATTTTCAAAAGAATTAGAGGGGAGAAAAAATCATCACCAGAGGTTTCGAGAATTGGATGGCGTGCGTCTGTAGTCTGCCGAGCTAGGGCATCCGTGCCCTAGCTCGTTTCCTGTTCTGGTTTGAATCTGCGCTTGGAGGGGGGGTTTGTTGGCTGCGTTTGGGGGTGAGGTGTTGGGTGTGGCCACTACGGTGGTTTCTTTCCTTCTTTCCTGCGTGTGGGACATTCTTTGGCGCCGTCCAAAGTGTGGGGTGTTGCTGGGAGCCACGGGTGTGCAGTTAGGGGCGCGCCTTTGGTGCCTGGTCTGTGTAAGGACTCCATTCAGTGGTGTATCTTGTTCTTTGGCCAGTGGATCGTGGTGAGCTATGGGTGGGGCTTTGAAACCCTTGTTTCAGAGTTTTTTCCTGAAGGCTTTGCATGCCCGATATAAGTTAGGTATTATGTCTCCTGGGGAGACCTCGGGTGCTAACCCTCTAATGGATTTCTGTTCAGCGCTTGGTACGAAGTCTCCTCAACACGCTTCAAAAGTCTTTAATAATAATTTGTTCATGCCGGAAGATGGGCTAGATGGAGTGGGCTCGTCTAGTGGAGCTCGGATCACGAAGATTAATGGTTGCCTGGAACGTTGCAAGGAGAGGCTGAAACTGGTTATTCCTCTGGAAATGGTGGCAGAGGATATTGAATATTACTCAAGGCACTCTTTTTACTGTAAGTTTTTGGGTATGAGGATATCGATGCAATTTATGGAATCCTGGTCTCGACGGACGTGGATGCCGGAGGGTGAGATGGATATAAAGCTTCTGGAAAATAATTATTTCATGGTTACCTTTGATTGCATGGCGGATCGAAATAAGGTCTTCGAAGGAGGCCCTTATTTCTATAATCAGGTTGGTCTTTTTCTTAAACCATGGCATGTTGGTTTTAACCCTGCTGAGGAGCTTCCAACTCGTGTCTCGGTGTGGGTTCGGCTCCCACGGTTTCCTGTGGAATGCTGGCGAGATGATGTTTTGCATCTGTTGGGGTTGATGCTTGGGAAGTCGGTTGGTTCCTTGTTGCAGACTCAGTTTAAAAAGGTAATCACTTTTGCTCGTATTTGTGTGGAAATTGATCTTAGTAAACCATTACTAGATTCTTTGGATATGTCTATGGGTCCTTACTCTTGGGTACAGTCATTGGACTATGAAACTCTCCCTTTCCGATGTCGTCTATGCCATGAATATGGTCACTTGCAATGAAGATGTCCAAGGGCTAAGCCTGTAGAGCCTCCTATTTCTCAGCCGTCCCGTAACCCACCTACGGAGGATAAGGGAAAGAACCCTATTCCTGGGGATCGTGATGGTTCTGATGGCTTCGCCCCTATGAAGAATCGTAACAGAAACTGAGGCCAAAAGAGGACCTAGAAGGAAAGACAAGATGAAGACTCTTTTAACAGATTTGAGATTTTGGATGATCTGGGTTAGCAAGAAGTGAACCCGGGGTTGGTGAATTTGTATCAAGGTATTGTGTGTTCTGGGCAGGAGGATTCTCTGGTTGGGGATACTCAGGATGCACAAGGTACTGGAGCTTTGCAAATGGTGACCGATCATCAAATGGATGTCCAAGTGGAGACGGCTCCTACTATGGAAATGAAGAAGGATGGGGGAGATGGTCCTATTGTGGCTTTGCATACAGGAGAAGATGTAGTGAGGAATAACAGGTCTTCTCCTTCTCCTCTGGGTCTTCATCAAAAGGATATGAAAAAAGGGTTGGGGGAGAAATCCTCAAAGCTTGGCAGGAAGAAGGATATGGAAAAAATTAAGTTAGCTGGGGAAACTTTGGTGGAGTCAGGGTCGGTTAAGACTTTGGGTTCACACTTCTCGAGCTCTTTGAAATGATTGTTCTTTCATGGAATGTAAGGGGCCTAAACAACAGCCCTAGACAAAAGGCTGTTCGTGAGTTGATTAGAAGTCAATCTCCTGATGTTTTGTTCCTGCAGGAGACTAAGGTTTCTGTGGAATGCATGATTGGTTTATCCCCTAAGCTGTGGGGCAGTGGTGAATGTCAGTGTTTTGGTGCTCAAGGGTCTGCGGGTGGAGTGGCTTGCCTTTGGAATCCTCAGAGGATCCGCCCTCTCTGGTGGATGGCCAACAAGTTTTCTATCTCGATGATTGCTTCCTGTTTTGAGACCGGGGAGTCTATCCTCCTCTCTAATATCTATGCGCCTATCGAGTTTCAAGGTAAACAAATTCTATGGTCTCATATTAGATTTGTTCGGAGCATGGTGCCTTTTCATCCTTGGATTATGGCTGGGGACTTTAATGCTATTTGTGAGCTATCTGAAAAGTAGGGGGTTATTGCTAGGTTGGAGCCTTCTATGATGCTTCTTCAGGATAATATCTCTACTTTGAATCTTGTTGATGTCAAGCCTAATAATGGATTATTCACCTGGAACAATCGAAGGATTTGGAATAATTGCATCTCTGAAAGACTTGACTGGTTCTTGGTTTCTTGCTTCTGGGTTGGTGGATTATGGTCTTCTAGCTCTGAAATTTTGGATTGGAGGGGATCTGACCATTGGCCTATCAAGCTTGTAGTTTCTTTAGTTAGTGTGCCTCGGTCACCCCCTTTTAAGTTCCAGATTATGTGGCCGCGTGAACCCTCTCTTCATGACTATGTGGCTAAATGGTGGAAAGAGGGTAGACCCGCTTATGGTATGACAATGTACACCTTCGCTAAGCTTCTCTAATTTGTTAAATACCAGCTTAAACGCTGGAATCAACAGTGCTTTGGGAACATTTTCCATGCTAAGGCTGCTGCCTAGGTGGAGTTGGATAGCATTACTAGAGTGATCAGGGAGGAAGGTGTGACTGCCTATTTACTTCAAGAGGAGGCCAGGGCCTGGAAAGTGCTGGAGGAGTGTGAGCTGAGGGAGGAAATATATTGGAAACAGAAGGCAAGGGTTGAATGGCTTCAGGAGGGAGATAAAAATACGACCTTCTTCTTCAATTCGGTCAAAGCCAAGCAACATGGGAATTTAATTTCTATTCTGGTGAATGAAGCTGGTGAGCATCTATCCTCTTTCAAGGATATTTCTTGTGAAGCCATGCAGTACTTTGCTACCTTATTTAGGGAGGACTCTCAGGGGGCTTCCGAGGAGGAGGCTCAAGTTCTATCTTGTATCCCTTCTCTGGTTACGAGGGAGATGAATGAATGTCTCATGAGGGATATTTCAATCGAAGAGCTTGAGAGAATGGCGTTCCAGATGAAGAGAGGGAAAGCTCCTGGCCCTGATGGCTTTCCGGTGGAGTTTTTTCAAGAATTCTGGGATATTATTAAGCTTGACTTATTGGCTGTTGTCCAGGAATCTTAGGCGAATAAGTAGATGTTATGGGCTTTGAATTCCACCTTCCTTGCTCTCATCCCCAAATCGGATGGAGCAAAAAAGTTAAGCCAATTTAGACCCATCTCTCTTTGTAATGTGATTTACAAAATCATCTCTAAAGTAATTGCGGATAGGCTGAAAATTTGGCTTAGAGGGTTAATCTCCGAGGAGCAGAGTGGCTTTGTTGCGGGAAGGAAAATTCTGGATGGGGTGGTTATTGCTATAGATTCCATTCATTCTATGGCTAACTCCACTGATAAGGCTATGTTCATCAAGTTGGACATGGCAAAGGCTTATGACAGAGTTCGATGGTCCTTCCTTTGGAAGATCCTTGGTGCTTTTTGGTTTGGGGATGATTGGATTCGATGGGTCAAGAGTTGCGTGACTTCTGTATCCTTCTCCATTTTAATTAATGGGGAACCCACAGAGCTTTTTGGTGCCTCTCGGGGATTGCGTCAAGGTGATCCATTATCTCCGTACTTGTTTTTGCTCTTTGTTGAAGGATTGGGTCGGTTGTTGAGAAGAAATGTGGAGAGAGGTATCATTCAGGGTTGGCGTTGGGGTGGTAATATTCCCCCACAGTCTCATTTACAGTTTGTGGATGATACTGCTTTGATGGGTATGGCTACAATCAGGGAGGCTACAAACTTGTGTGCGGTGTTGGATGTTTATCTGACCGCCTCAGGTCAAATGTTAAATGAAGGTAAATCCTCCATCTTCTTCTTCAATACTCCTGATCCGATTCAAAGGAGGATTGCCAATATTTTAAGGTTTCAGTCTGGATCCCTCCCTTTGATCTATCTTGGAATTCCTATCTCTGACAAAAGGATGTCTAGAGATTCATGGCAGAATATTCTAGAAAAGTTTCGGATGAAGGTTAACCATTGGACCCATAGATGGTTATCCTTTGCTGGTCATGTTCAGTTGATCAAATCTGCGGTTCAAGCTCTCCCCATTTACAGATGCATGCTCCAGGTGGCCCCAGCTGGTTTTCTTCAGGAACTTGATGCTTTATCTAGACAATTTTTATGGGCAGGTAATTTATCGTCATCCAAATGGAGCTTGGTTAAATGGGAGCTTGTTTGTAGTCCGAGGCAATATGGTGGTCTTGGATTAAGGCAGTCATCTTTATCTGGGGTGGCGCTTGCTGCCAAGCTGTACTGGAGGTGGTGTGTGGAGCAAGATCAGACCTGGGCCAAGATTTTACTTCATAAATATTTTTCGGGGATCCCTCAGATGGATATTCCTTGCTATCCTTTAGTGGGGAAAGGATCGGTTATTTGGAGTACGCTTAAGAAGGGGGCAGCTCTAGTTAAGGACAACTTATTCTGGATCTGCAAAAGTAGGCTTGAGGCTCAATTTTGGTTGGATGCTTGGGATGGTTTTCCTCCCATTGTTTCTCAACATCCTAACCTCTTGCCCCTTTGTCAAAGATTCCTTGAGGCTAGGTGGGACAAGGTGAGAGACTTCAAGTCTATTTCTTCTCAAGGACAGTTAATGACGGCTAGATGGAAGAATCATGAGGAGTGGCCTGTGGTTGGTATGGAGGAGGAATGTACGGAATTGCACAACATCCTCTCTAGCAGGACTTGTAGTTCCCTTCCGGGTGGAGATGTTTTATCTTGGTCTCCCAACCCTAAGGGTGTTTATACTGTTTCTTCTGGTTATCAGGTGTTGTTATCTCACAAGCTGGATGGGGTGGAGGTTCATTGGTGGAGGAATGTTTGGAACAAGTTTTCTTGGCCAAAGTGTAATTGCTTCATTTGGACTTTGGCTTGGAATAAGTGTTTGACCTGGGATAATATTCAAAAGAGGGGATTTTAGGGACCATCCATGTGTGTGTTGTGTGGGGATGGAGAGGATGATTCTACGCACTTGTTCTTTCGTTGCCCCTTTGCTCTGAGGCTATGGTACTTGTGGTGGGAAGCTTGGAGAGTTCCTTGTTTCCATTCTTCCTCTCTAGTTGACTTCTGGCGTAGTCTAGGCAGACCTCCTACTACTGCATCTTTCCTTCAGGACATGTGGCATGTGGGGCCTACATTCCTTCTTTGGTAGATTTGGCTGGAGCGGAATCGTAGAATCTTCCGAGGTGAAAAGTTGATTAATCAACAAGTTTGGCAGAGAATTATGGGTATGGTTCGGGAGACTATGGAAGGAAAGTGTGAGGTTGATTTTCCCTTGGAGAAAGGGGATGCTGAGAAGTTGGAGAGATTGGGAATTCAGACGTTGTCTTTGGCGTCGGTTTGTGTCCGAAGAGGAAGGCAAGCAAAAATGAAAGTTATGAGAGTGGGTAAATGGTTTCCCCCTCCTGTTGGAATTTTGAAGATTAATACTGATGGTTCCTCAAAAGGAAATCCTGGGCCTACTAGAATTGGTGGAGTTGGTAGAGATTCCACAGGCTCAGTGGTCTTCTTCTTCTCTTCTTATGAGGGGACGAAGACCGTTAACCTTATGGAAGGTCTAGCGATATTCTCTGCCCTTGAATGGGCTTATGCTTTGGGGTGGAGGAAAGTTATATGTGAGTTTGACTCACATGTTTTGGTTAGTTTGCTTAAAGATCGAAATGAGGCTGATGTCAGTTGGCAGTTAGCTAGGATGGTGCAACAAATTCTGTAGATTAGCTCCTTGATGGAGGAGGTTTCGTTTGTCCATATTCTGAGGGAGTGGAATAAAGCTGCAGATTGCTTGGCGAAATGGGCCTCGGCGCATCTTGATGGCTGGAGGATTGAGGGGTGGGATCAGATTTCCCAAGATCTTCGCCATGAATTGAACAAGATTATTGCAGAGGATGGTGATGGGATTGGTGGTGGATGATGTTGATTCTTGCTTTGCTTTGTTGTTTTTTGCTTTCCTAGGGTTTAGGCCCTTTGCTTCATTGTAGTGCTCTTCTTTGATTATCAATAAAGTTTTTACCCCCTTTTTATTAAAAAAAAAGAATTAGAGGGGAGCACACTCATTTTTTAATTTTTTTGGATGTGTCCACTTTGAAAATTAATTAAAAATATATATTGATTAAAAAATTAGTAGAAAAATAAAGCATAAACTAAATGATGTTAGCTATTTTTTTACTAAATAAAATTATAAAATACTTAAAAAGTCAACATTTTAAGAGTACACCAGACATTATGTTATATTTTTTAACAAAAATAGAAGAATTATGTGTGCTCCCCCTATTTGAACTTCTTTATCTCCACCATTTTAAAAAAAAGGTAGTTTAGAGACTATGTTTTGAGCACCAAGATTATTGTTTTTGTCACATCTTCAAATTTTGAGTGTGGCTACCTTCAATTTCTCATCCAAGATTAGTTTTTACTAATTTTAGAAAAAAAGTGGCCACTTTTGAGAATCTTTTGATACCCTATTCCCATGAACATACCCTTGATATTATAAATTTCATTGTTGGTTCCATTAAAACTCTTCACTAAGCCATTGAAGAAGAGTTTACTATACATTTTTATGAAATAGGATCAACTATAAAGCATGGACTTGAGCAAGGATTAATATCACAAGGTTCCCCCTCCTATAACAAAAAACCAAAATCTAATACCAAATGAAAGAAAATGTGCCCTTAAACATAATAGTACCAAAACTCAAGATTAAGTTCAAATAAAAAAAATGATATTAAGAGGAAAGATTTACAATTTATGTGATCCAAATAAATTTTAGAAGAATTTCAACATAGTAGCGACACTTAGAAGAACAAGAATGGAAGAAATAATAAGACAACCACAAAATAAGAATGACATAAATATACGCTAGAAATCCCTACAAAGGGAAAAAAATTTAACATACAAAGCATATAATTAGCCTATTATCAACAACTATGTGTTAAAATACAATGTTAAAAACTTTGTGCATCAATAAGATCAAAATTATATAGTCTGGAGAAATTATAACTTCATAATCTTACATAAAAAGTACCTTTATGCCTCTAACCTAAGCATCTAATACATAGGAAAATACAATCTAGGAAATTGTTAATGGTTTTTAGTACCATGGGCCAAAAACATGCACCCAATTTGGGTTCTAAAATCCATGGTCAATATTGTAATACCCCACTTATGATGAGTCTATAGGAACATGTTCATTGTTGTGCCAAATGATCAACCTATTAACACCAGATACAAATTCCAAAGCTAAATGGATCCACGAGAGGCGGTTAGTCCATGTCCCAAATTCGAAGGGAGATGCTGGCGATTAGTCCAACAATCCCCCCTCAACGTCACCTCAGGGGATTTGAACCCACGACCCAACTCTGATACCATTTGTTGGAACATATTTACCGTTGCGCCAAAAGATCAACCTGTTAATTCCCAATACAAATTCCATAGATAAACAAATCCATGAGAGGTGTTTAGTCCATGTCCTGAATCTAAAGGGATATGCTAGTAATTAGTCCAACAAAGTCCACCTTTTCAAAATAGTATGTAACTATCAAGGTCAAATATTCCACTTGACAGACCATCGTTAGGTCCTATCACTTTAGTTGAAAATGCATCAATTATATCAATTGGGTAGTGTTCGAAGGTTGTATGCAATAGGTGACATCTTGGTTAACACTCTTAAATTTTTTGAATCTTCAAAACAATTGTAAACAAAAGTTATACTAGAAAGCATTCAAACTAGAAAGTGTAAAGTTGTTTTAAGCTAGAAAGCATGAAATTGTTAAGCTAGAAAGCAAAAGATGATTAAACTAGAAAGCATATAAATCACCTAAAAAGAAATACTTGCAGTAAAACTATAAAATTAAAATGAAAACAACTAGCTGTTAACAAAAAGTAAACTTAACAACCTATAACTGACAACTAGAGTGGGTGCTCTAGAATTTCAAATAAATAAAACTAAGAGATTGCAAACTTGAACTATGACCTGTAGGAATAATTGACATAGCTCGACACATACAAATAACATTCATCCACATTTATCATGTACAAAATAAAAGTAACAAAATTGAAAATGAAAATACTTATCTATCTACTCTACGAGTTTCCCTCGAGTGGCTAGATCTTAGGTGTTTCTATGCTTAAATTAGATCACATATACTTTTGTATCTTCAAAATGAATCCATCCATGATAATTTCATAACACAAAACTAGTAACTTAGAATAAGACTGGAAAATTTTATTTTATTCATATAAAAAAGTGTAACACAAAGACATAGTTCAAAGCATACTATAATAGCATAATGGCATCCAATACCATTGTTTTTGGTGGTTACATATATATACTATACTGCTAACAAAATCCTAAATTTCAGATGGTAGAAGATCACCATTGAAAATTATTTTAACAAAATTTCAACTAACCAATGGATTGAGGTCCATAACATAAAACATATTAAAGGCTCAGAGTGGAGCCATAAAGTTAAAAAAAAAAATTAAACAAAAATCATTAAAAGGACTTGTTCCACTATGTAGCCTAAATTTCTGACACCTAGACTTCCGACGCTCTATCTTTAACTGTTTGAAGTTCACTTAACATGTCTTGTACAATGATTGAAAACTATACCATTATTTCAGGGTTAGTCAACTAATTCAATCGATTTAGGAAATAACGATTTATACATCTTTTTACAAAAAGTAAGCAATTATTAATCCTAAAAATAAACAATTGACAAGGTTAAAGTGATTGGTAGAAACAAGGAAGGGTATTTGGATTATTATAATCGTGAGGTTATTTATACATCATCACTCTCCCCTTCCTAGGCCTGAGTAGGTCCTCTTGCTCTCTGTTGTGTCCTTTGTCTTTCCATATCCCTATTCCTATTTAGTTCATCGTATTTGGAACTGAGGTCATATGGATCCTCTACTTCTCTATCCCAATCATCATGACTTCTAAGAAAACCCTCATTGTATTTAACCCTTACTTTCCATGAATGTAAGTTTTCATGATTTTTCTCTGTAGTGACCAGTAGTGGAGGGGGGTGGATGAAGAAGTAATGGAGGTCTATACCTCATCCCTATCCATTTAGTTTTAAGCTGCTACGGTATATCTACCAATGCCTCAACACTTTTGTAGGACCACTTTATATTGGTAGGTGAAATCACCTCCCTCTTTTTAAGATACATAGGTAGATGAGTGTACCTCTCCTCACATGCACTCCATGCTTTGTCTATCAATTTTGGCCCCTGGACGTTGAAATTATAAAAAAAAACCTGAAGATTATCATCATATTTACTTCTTACAACTTCATGGATCTTAATGCTTTGGAATTGAGATTTAAAGGAAAAGGGTTTTCTATTAGGGTATCTCATATATTGTCCCATAGTCCTTTCTACCTGCAAATACTCTTTGGTCCTTTCCTACCACCAAATTTGATTTTGCATAGTGGACTTGAATGCTCTGAGCTGTACTTCCCCAACAAAGAGATTGACAAAGAAATCAATGTCTTTCCAAAAATAAATTATGTACAAATAATTCACAAAGCAAGTTTTGTTGAATAGGTGTTGCCTCTTTAAATGCTTTTGCAAATTGCTCATCATCTTGATCATGAGGTAGATTGCAATAAATTCTCAATAGTTTCCATCTTAATAATTTCTCATTCAAAAACATAGAATACAACCTAGATGGTCTCCTACAAGCTAATAATAACTCCCCAATTTGGCATGCATCTATTTTAGCCTGATAAAGCCTATCATATGATTCTTTTAATAAAACTATTTCCTTTTTAAGTATGGAATTCTCTACCCCTCCTTGTCTCAGGAAATAACATCTTTCCATCCATTTAACCAACAATGGAGGAATGTGAACTTGAAACCACTCCATTTCGATTGGTTTGGTCTATACTTCTTTTGACTCCACTGTTGGTTTAACATCAATTTCTTGCAAATCTTGCTCTAACTCAATTTTTTTTCTCAAGGATGAATTGAGCTCAGATTTTTGTTTTTCCTGCTCTTTTACAAAAGCTGTGAGTGATTGCATCAAATTATCAGTTAAATTCTTAATTTGTTTATCTTTTTCAAATAAGCTGACTGAATTTTTTTAATTTTTCTCATCAATCTCTTGTACTTGAAACTACAACCTTTTAATGGTTTTATCCTTTTGGTCTACTTGATTCTTAAAAGCTACAATTTCTTGATCTTTTTGCATCAGAAGTTTAGTTTGCATACTAATTTCTTGCTTTTGTTCATTCACCTATTCCTCATTTTTCTACAATTTACATTTTAAATGAATAATTTATGTTTTTAATTCTTCTAACTCTATTTCTCTATGATCAAGTTTCTTAACCTCTATATTGGTAGAAAAAAGGAAAATTAAGAATTTCTACATCATTACTAGGTATATTTCCTTCATCATGTACCTCAAATGAACCTTGCTCAGTAACATTAGCAACTGAGGGAGACAAATTTTCTATAGATTCATCCTCAATAGCCATATAGTGTGGCAATTGTTCCCCTATCTCTATTTGTCCTGACTGAAGTGGCACATCCTCTCTCTTAGCCTCAGGGGATTTACTGGTTTTCTTTCACTTTCTTCTGTTGTTTCTTCAAATGGCTGAACCTCAGTTTCCAATGATTGGGCTACAATATTATGTGTTTTCCGATCGTTCTTTTTCTTTTTAGGAGCATACAATTGATCGCAAGCTACTATACCACTAATTTTAGTAAAAAATCGCTTACTTCTCCTTAAAGGAGGAGGTGTTTGCGATTTTATTTTAGACCTCTTTTTATTTTTGCGAGGAGTATCCTCATCTCTAGAATTTACTATGTCTACATTTTCTTGATTTCCAAGGGTTTCTAAAATATTGGGTGAAATTTCTGGCTCCTCATCGTTAGAAGCTATTTTGGCATGTTGGGGTTTAGAAGCATCTCGAGGCTCAGGGGAAAGCTCTTTCAAATTTTAAGCCGCCCATCCAGATGACTCACCTTCTTCAAAATGTCTTGTGGGCTCTAGTTTTTCAAATTTTTGAAGAAATTTTTGCCACTTTCCTTCTGTTTTTCTTCAAAAATGATGTTTACAGATTAAATGAATGAGGCCATGATGTTTTAGCCCTGAACCAATTTTAAATCTTTCTATCATGTTAACAGCAAAATCACTAAGAAATGCAAGAAGATTAACCCTAAATTCAAGGTTTCTAGAACCATGGCACAAATGAGTGAGTAGTTGAAAAGGTGGACCTACTATGATAGCACATTGTCCCTCACATGTTAAATATTTAATAATCCAATCAATTGATATTCTCCAAGGCTCCAAAATTGACATTCTTTGAAATCCCTTGTTCTACCCCCAGGTGGTAACAATAAGCAAAGGACTAGGTTCTCCCTCTTGACTAAAAAGTTCTATTGTTCTTTGATAGGAAATATTTGTGGTTTCTGAAAAATTTATACCCTCATTTCTAATACTAGATAAATGGGAAATGATTTGAGGGCTTACCTTGAATCTCTTGCCATGTACTATAGATTGACCATCCAAGAAATTCTTTGCAAATTATTTTACCAGCTACTCATTCTGCCCTTCAAACTTCTTCATAAACTCCAGGCACCCAACCCTCTAAAATAGTTCTAAAATGTTACTTAGTACCAATAACTTATTTGTGGAAGTTGGCTCTAATTTTCACTTAGCTCCTCCCATACTATGTCTTTCTTTTGGTTTTGCCCAGTTTCTGTTGAATGTTGTGGTACTTAAAAATTGTTTTAAAAAACTGTGATGCAGAGTAAAGAAAATGTAGACTTTTTAACCACTTGTAATTTGATACAACTGATGGGACATGAATTAATTGTTGCATTTGGGCTTCGCTGTAATTTCATTATTACTTTGTATGGGAAAAAGGTGCATAAACTTCCTCACCTCAAGCAAACACACAATATGCACAATTTACTAAGTTTGGAAAGAGGTGGTGGAACATGCCAATTTATTTATTTTTATTCACAATAATTACCTATTTAAAGTAAAATCTATACATACCTTAAGTCCCGTCATCAATTTGAAAATCACTTACCTTTGCCGACGTAATAGTATAATTGGTTGGGATGATGAGGGTGGTAATGAATTTATTATGAATGAGGATGGGTTAGCTAATTAATGTTGTAATTATTATGATGGAAAGTAGCCATAATAATTTTGATTTATTATGATAGGAGATGGCAATGTAGGGCATGGATTTCAAAGGTGATGGAAAAATGTAATGATGGGCATTTGTATGGCGCAAGAAATATCAGAGCATTTGGAAAGGAAGGGAATTTACAAAAGTCCAGAGCATTGTTGGAAGATGCGGTTGAGATGAAGACAAAAATTTTGGAGCATGCTGAGAGATGCAACTGGAACGAAAAAGTGAAGTAGCAAAATTTTGCAGCATCGCTGAGAGATGCAGCCAAAGTGAAGAAGAAAATTCTGGAGCATTGCTGAAATATGCCACCGGAATGTAGCAAGAAAGTTTGGGAGCATCGCTGGAAGATGCAGCTGAAATGAGAGAATGAAGCTTCGAAGCATCACTGAAAGATGCCACCAAAATGCGAGAACAAAGTTCCAGAGCCTTGTTGGAAGATGCCACCAGAATGTAGGAACAAATTTTTGGAGCATCGCTGGAAGATGTAGCTCAAATGCAGGAACAAAGTTTCAAAGCATCATTGGAAGATTCCACCATTGCTGGAAGATGCAACTCGAATTTAGGAATAAAGTTCCGAAGCATCATTGAAAGATGCCACTAGAATGCAAGAACGAAAGTCCGAAGCATCGCTGAAAGGTGCCACTGGGTGGAAAAAGGAAAAATTCTGAAGCATTGCTGAGGGATGCGGCCAGAAGTAGCAACAAAGCTTTCAGAGCATCGCTGAAAGATGCTACCAGAAGAAGGAAGCAAAATGAAAGACTTTGGACTTTAGACTTTCCAGAGCATCGTTGAAAGATGTGCTAGACTGTAGGAATAAAATAGGGAATGACACCTGTTGGGTGTGCAAGTTCCAGAGCATTGCAACAATCGATCCAACAAGTTTCAGAGCATTGCAAAAATATGCGCTAGAATTTTTATTTGATTAAACATGATGTCAGGACTTGAAGATAGAAATGAAATTTAGCCAAGTCCAAAAGATGAAAAATTCAAAAGAAATTCCCCAAAGTAATTACAAATGCACACATATGCAATATCTTGCACCCAAAATCTTATGGAACGTCCTCTTTCCAGAGTAATGGCCTCTAGAGGGGTCATCATGGCAAGCTCTAAGGATGCTACATGTTTCATTTTCCTTGACACAACATCGTAAAACCATATTAGGACCACATTGAAATAATATTCCATTAATCCATTTGAATGGAGAGCTTTCTCGAACGAGGCATTTATTTTGTTTTGATGTGAAATTTGGTGGGAACTCTGAAGTGGCTAGGTAGTTGGAGATGTCAAAAAACCAAGGAGTTTTAATGGAGATGGAAAAGAGATTTTCATCTGGGAATTCATCTTGCAGAGGAGCACAATCACCATTGTCTTGTTTGATTCAAGATAAGAAATTTGTAACTACATTCAACTTCTTAGGTTTTTCAATAATGGTCACATTGAATTCTTGTAGAAGCAATAACCACCTAATTATCCTTCCATTTACAACAGGTTTGTTCATTAGGTACTTGATAGCTGAATGGTCTATGAACACAGTCACTTTGTACCTTGTAATGCAATGTTGAAATTTCTTGATTGCATGTACTACAACTAGAAATTCTTTCTCAATGGTGGTATAATTTTGTTCAGTGGGAGTCAAGTTCTTACTAATGAAATAGATAACATACTTTCCCCCATTCTCATATTCTTGACCTAAAACCACTCCAATTGCATCATCAAAAGCATCTGCATAAATATGGAATGAAAGGTTCCAATTAGGTCCACGTAGGACAAGAGCAAAGATGAGTTTCTCCTTAATGATCTCAAATGATGATTTCCATTCTGTTGTCTAGAAAAACTCTACATTCTTTTGAAGGAGGGAAAACATAGGGGTTGCAATCTTGTTGAAATTTTCTATGAATCCCCGATAGTATCCAGCATGTCTTAAAAAAATTCTAACATTAGTTTGGTTTTTCAGAGTCTCAAGTTGTTGTATTACATCAATTTTCTTGGGATCCACTTTTATCCCTTTAGCGAAAATTTGGTGTCCCAACACTATCCCTTGCTCTACCATTGTTAGGCTTTTTTCATGACTTAGGGATAATCGATGGTCCTCACATCCCTTCAATAATTTTTCTAGATTTTGAAGGCCTTCATCAAAAGTTGACCCATACATAGTGAAGTCGTCCATGTAGATTTCCACACAATCATTCACTAGCTCAACGAATATTGCTAGGATAGCTCTTTGAAATGTTGTAGGAGCATTGCATAGACCAAAACGAAGGACACAATATGCAAATGTTCCCCAAGGGCACGTAAAAGTTGTTTTGTATTAGTCTTCCGTGGCTACTTGTATTTGGTTATATCCACTAAATTGGTCCAGGAATGAGAAATTCTTCCTCCCAACCAAATTATCCAAGACTTGGTCTACAAACGGTAGAGAGAAGTAATCTCTATGGGTAGCTTTGTTAAGTTCCCTATAGTTAATGCACACTCTCCACTTCCCATTTTTCTTTGGGATAACAACCAGAGGAGAAACTCATTTGCTGCCAGAAATGGGATAGATGAATCCTACATGTAGGAGTTTCTCAATTTTTGTTTTAGCAATGTCCTTCAAGGTAGGATTGAGTCTTCGCTGTGGTTGACGAATAGGTCTAACATCCTTAGTATATATGTGATGGGTACAAAAACTTGGGTGTGTTCCTCTCATGTTTGTATAATACCAAGAAAAATCTTTATATCTATTCACCAAAACATCAAACAATTTCTGCTCTTCTGGCTTTGTTAACTAGATGTTGATATTCAAAGTTTTCTTGGTAATAACATGATGGTTTTGACCCCTAGATGGTTGGAGGTGACATTATAAAATTCTCTAGTCAAAGTGTTGAGAGGACAACTATAGGGTATGGTTCTATGAAGTCTAGAAATATCTTCGAATAAGTGATCCGTTTTTGGAATGATATTAGCCAGGGGACACAGTAATCCCATGAAGTTGGTGTAATCAAATTCAGTGTGATCAATGTTGATTGGATGCCCTAGAATCTCTTCTGCATCTAACATTTCTTCATCACTTGAGTCTATGGTAAGATTTTCCATATTGTTTTCTTGTTCATCTTCCAACTCTTCACCACATTATTTAATGATTACCATAGAAAGTGAGGCTAGATTCTCTTGTTCATTGGGACTATCTGGTACATCAACACAAACTTTGTTATGTTCAACATCTTTAGTGGGGGGATACATGAATAAATTTTTTCTATTGGGACCATGTGAAATGGTCATTCCCCCCTCCCTGTAGTCAATCTTGGATGCAACTATAGCTACCCACGATCTTCCTAGAATTATCAGATAACTGTCCTTTGGTGTGAGGGATTGGATTATTTTGAATTCTAATGGATATTCCCAACTATCAACCTTAACAAGAACATTTTCTATAACACCTTTAGGAATAGCTATGGATTGATTTTCCATCTGCAACACTATAGTTGTGGGATATAAATCAGTGAGTCCCAACTTTTCCATAACATCGACCATCATTACACTAATGGCCGCTCCTAGGTCCACAAGTGCATTAGGTATTGCTACTTCATTGATTGTCTCTGTTATAAGTGAACTGCCTGGATCATCATATTTTGGAGTTGTGATTTTTCCAGCCAAAAATTCAGCTAGATGTCTGTTTATGTGAACAATATTGATTTTTTTTGGTTTCCTTCCTGGTGTTTTGATGCATAACTGTTTGATTAGTTGGTTTAGTTCAAGTATCTCTTTGATTGCTTGTAACAAAGGAACCTTGAGTTGAATTTTTTTAATCTCTTGTATCAATGTAGTTTTGGTGGATACGGTCATTTTTGGAAGGTCTTTCAAGGCGGTTGGTTTGAGACACTCTAGAAAAGGCATTGAGTTTTCTCTTGAAAAAGGTGGAGTCCTTCTTTAAAAGATTAGTTGGACACTGACCACCCTCCTCTTGAGGTAACTCAAAATTTCTAGATGAGGATTGTGGAAGGGTCTTGTCTTGATTACTCACTAGGTTTTTCTCTAAAGGTGTGGAAGATGTCTTAGTTGTTTAAGAAGATTATTTAATTGGCTTGTCTAGGATCTCAACTATAGTAGGCTACTAAAGTGCTTTTCTTGATCTTAACTGTAGGTTTCCACAGTGGATAACATTAAGTCCAGTCACATTTTCCTATTCCATAGAATACACTGGGGTATTTTGATGATTATTCTTTGGATTAGGGTTAGGTTGCATTGGGAGTTGCAGTTGGTTGACTTTCTCATTTTGTTGAGGGTTCTGAGGAGATGGTAAAAGGTTTTTTTGCGGATTAGGAATCGTCCTTGGCCCAGTGAAACTAATTTTGAGGTTGATTCCATTGAGGAGAAGGATTTTGAGGATACCATTGTTGTTGAGTCTCGTTTGGACATTGGGGGTTTCCCCAGGACTGATTTTCCCATTCAGGTGGTCCCCAAGGGTAAGCTCCCAGTTAGGTGGTGCTTGAGGCCAAGGTTCTACTCATGGATTATTATTCCAATTGCTTGGAGGTTGCCAAGCGAGATTTGAGTTTTGGTCGTAAGAGAAATTCCCTCCAAGTCTTTGATTCACAAGATTGATCTCCTCTTCAACCTGAACTGTCCTCTTCTTGGAATTTTTGATTGCATTTAGGATCTCACATTGATTAGTAGCATGAATCTTCTCACAAACTTGGAAAATGTCAACTTTTTCCAAAGGGCATTCTCTTAATAGATGTTTGTTTCGACACCTAGGACAATAGATGGATAAGGTCCTAGGATTACATTTTTTGTCTTGTATTCCATCCAGCATGGTGTTTAATTGAATGAGAATGTCAGTCTTGATATTTTCTATCTCCTCATGCAGTTTACCTATTTCATTGGAACCTTTGAAAAGGGTAGATTTATGAATACCCCCTCGAGTGCGAGATAAATTCTGACATAGCTCAGTGATATCATCGAGTCCAAGTTGAGACACATCTCCTTTTCCCATTAAATCTTGGCTTCTCCTAGCATCTTCATCAAGTCCCTTGAGAAATATGGTCTTTAGAATTTCTAGACTTATGGCTTCTCTGCCACATCATTTAGATAAGAAGATGAATCTATCCAGGTATTCATCTAGGATTTCATCTTCATTTTGCCTTAGTTTGAACAACTCCTCTTTCCTATCACTAACTCTATAGTAACTCTGGTATTTTTCCAAAAAGGATGAGTCCATGTCATCCCAAGAGGTTATTGACCTTGAAGCTAATCCCTTGAATTGATGCATTGCAGCGTCCTTTAGGGTGGAGGGAAATTTTTTTAGTTTTTGGTTATCATTCTTGTAGTCATACATATGACACAAAACTTTAAACTCAAATAGGAATTGGTTAGGGCCTTCAAAGGATAAACCTCTGAATGTTGGTAAGAAGGTTGGTGAAATGTTTTTCATAGGTGTATCGTCATCTTGATCAAGAGCAATAGGATAAGTAAATGTGCATGCTTCCCCTGTGAGGTTAGTGCCATTTCTACGGTCACCCATGGCATTGAAAATAATGTGTTCCTCTTCAAAAAATTTCTCTAATGGTTGAGGTTCTAGGGTATGTTAAGGAATGGTTTCCTCTACAATGGTTTGCTCGAATGGTTGAAATTCTGGGGTATACTGGGAGGTCTTAGGTTGATCCTGCTTGATCAATTCTGCTATGAGTTCTTTAGCTGAGACTTCTACCTCCCTAATTTTGGTTGGAACGTCTTTTGGGGGGGATTTTGGTATGAATCTTCCATGTGGGCCTTGTTTCTTGACCATGCAAAAAAAGAAGCCTAGAAACTATATAGATATTTTTTAAAAGATGTATTCAATCAATCTCCTATTAGCACTAAAATAGGAAGTCCTCGACAATGGCGCCAAAAAGTGACGGACTACCATTAATTCCTATCACTTTAGTTGAAAATGCATCAATTATATCGTTCAGGTAGTGTTCAAAGGTTGTATAAAATAGGTGACATATTGGTTGACTCTTATATTTTCCAAATCTTCGAAACAGTTGTAAACAAAATTTATACTAGTAAGCATTCAAACTAGAAAGTGTAAAATTTTTTTAAGCTAGAAAGCATAAAATTGTTAAGCTAGAAAGAAAAAGATGATTAAACTAGAAAGCATATAAAACTATAAACTTATCTAAAAAGAAATACTTGCAATAAAACTATAAAATTAAAATGAAAACAGCTAACTGTTAACATAAAATAAACTTAACAACCAATAACTCACAACCATAGTGGGTGCTCTAGGATTTCAAATAAACAAAACTAAGAGATTGTAAACTTGAACTATGACGTGCAGGAATAATTGACAGAGCTTGACACATACAAATAACATTCATCCACATTTATCATGTACAAAATAAAAGTAACAGAATTGAAAATGAAAATACTTATCTATCTACTCTATGAGTTTCCCTCGAGTGGCTAGCTCTCGAGTATTTCTACGCTTAACTCATATCACATGTACTTCTGTATCTTCAAAATGAATCCATCCATGATAATTTCATTACACAAAACTAGTAACTTAGAATAAGATTGGCAAAGTTTATTTTATTCATATTAGAAAACTGTAACACAGAGACATAGTTCAAAGCATACTATAACAACATAACGGTATCTAGTATCATTGTTTCTGGTGGTTGCATATACATACTATACTGCTAACAAAATCCTAAATTTTAGATGGTGGAAGATCACCATTGAAAAAGTCTTTTAACATAATTTCAACTAACCAACTGACTAACGTCCATAACATAAAACATATTAAAGGATTAGAGTGAAGCCATAAATTTTTTAAACAAAAATTAAACAAAAAGCATTAAAAGGACTTGTTCCACTATGCACACCTGAATTTCCAGTGCCTAGACTTCCAATGCTATATCTTCAACTGTTTGAAGTCCATTTAAAGTCCACTCGACTGTGCATAATGTCCTGTACAATGACTGAAAACTATACCATTATTTCAGTGCTAGTCAACTAATTCAATCAATTTAGGAAATAATGATTTATACATCTTTTTACAAAACGTAAGCAATTATTAATCCTAAAAATAAACAATTGGCAGAGTTAAAGTGATTGGTAGAAACAAGGGTATTTGGCTTATTATAATCATGAGGTTATTTATACCTCATCACCACTCACTAGAATTGGCAACTCCGTTTTAGTCCATTCAAACCTTTTCAAAGATGTTCTTACACATCATAGATTAATGTATGCATCTTATATAATATCATAGATGTTATATTTTACCTTACAACATAGATTCTCTTCCACACTTTATAATATAAATAACAAATGGTAGAAAATGATACTATAGAATCAATATTTTATTCAAGGGAGACACTCTTTTCTATGTGGCATATATTATTTACAATATTAAATTATCATTTATTTCTTGCTAGAGCTAGGACTTGCAAGGTGTACACCATACCTAGTTCCCTAGTTATAATAGGAAAATCTATGTGTAGTAGTGATAATATTACATAGAACATGTACTTGTTTTGGTCTAAACACTAGTGACAAGATGACACAGCCTAAGGTTTGAATTAAAGCATAATTTTATTGGTGAATTTTAAAGAAACTCCCAAATGAGCATATGATTATGGTTTATCTTTTGTACATTCTAATATATCTTACATACACATGTTATATACATTGATTAGATTAATTAGAACATCTTGGATTTCTGATTCTAACATAATACTCTAATATACAATGGTTTTTTAATAATTATTTGGTGTGGTCTCCTTATCATAAGATGAAATAAATGGATCATGAGGAAGACAGGATGAAGATGTAGCATTATATTTAGTGTTTTCTGTAGAAGCATTCAATCATGTAGTATAGATCATGTTCCACATTATAACCATGGTCAAATGCTTTAGCATTATTTCAAGGATGTGTAAAGAAATTTGTAAAATACTAATATTAGGTGTAATGGATGGATGGGATTATCATTAACCAATTCAAATTTGATTGTGTTATTGTAAATAAGGTCTTGAACCTTGTGCTTAAGACCTATGCAAGTTAGGATGTAATAAACTTCAACTTAGTGATAGTTGCAAAAGTCTTGACCATTAGTTGCTCTAGGAAGAGGTTTGTTAGGATATAGTGGATGTATAAGAGGGATGCAAGTGACTTAGCACTCACCAAGATTTGAAGAACATCATCCATATATTATTAAAAATTAGTAAACTTCCTAGAAGCATTTGGTTTAAATGAAGGAAATAATGAATTAATGGAAACTTGATTCACATTTTCATTAATATAATTATGCATTGAAAAATTTCTCAACTTTTAAAACTTATAAGGATAGGAAGATTGAGATGATGATGAACCATAATTTAAAGTATTTACTACTAAAAGCTTAACCTTGAGATGCTTCAAATGTGTACACATGTCTCTAAAAATGGAAAGTTGCTTAGGTTCAAATTATTCTTTATCATTAGAAGTGATCCTTCAAGAAACATGATTTATATTGAGATCATCAATTTAGCATTTTGGTTTTTCACACATGGTTATTGATAGGATCATTACTCTTTTTGTGCATCTAATAAGGTAATTAACAACAATCTTCAATCCCATGATTATATGAAAGTATTATCAAGATCATAAAAGAACTTGATTGATCTTGAATTTAATTCAAATAGAACAATTAAATGTCATAATCCTTAAACCTAATTTATGGGAACAATTTAGCTAATATCAAATCATCATAATGAAAGTCAATACACGTTTTCATGAATTATTGTAAGTGGGTACTAGAGTCTTCTTTTCCATTACATGAATCAAATAAAAAAACCACAAATCCTATGGGAAATGGACATACAAGAGCCTTGAAATCTAATAATGTACAATATGGAGGATTTTGCATCCTTATTGTTAGCCTTTACATGCTATTTCTTTAGATTTATTATTTATTCTATAAATGTATCCTAGGTGGTGGTGGGAACAAGAGAAATATTGGAGTATGAGAGATGGTAAAATGGGTGAAGCGGGGTTGGGATGTAATAGGAATTTTCATAAAAATAAATGACTTGGATATAACATGAGAGGTGTTGGTTATGACCTGGAATGGGGGAATAGTATGCGTGGTACATGTAGAGGACATAATAGCAATTTCTATGGAAGTGATGGGAGCAAAAATATGTGAAATGATAGAAGGGATATAAGTAGTCATGGAGGTAATGAAAGGTAGGGTGTAACCTTTGGATAACCCAAAGTAAAATAAAGTAAGAAAAACAAAGGTGTTAGGGGTAACAATTTGGTTAATAGTGGTAGTAGCTATGGAAGTGGTAGGGTTGAAATTGGAAGAGGGTGCTACACCACTAGAAACATTCATTAAGGATCCAAGCTCTTATAAAAATCTCGTGCGATGAGGAAATTCCACTAATGCCTTATGAAAGAGATTTCCCAATTGAGTAGGGGATTATATTTGTTAGAATGCATCTATCAAAGTTTTTCCTATAGGATGAACATCTTGTTGAGCTATATGTGCTTCATGATCATAATCTTCACAAACATCCAAGTTTGTCTCAATATGATTTCCATTAAAGATATCATTGACACCAAAATGTGAAGTCACATTAGGGTCTAGACAAGCACCCCTTCTTGGAGGAAGATTAAGATCTTGAGTAGCCTGAGGGGTGTGTGCAAGAAATTGAGTCCACTTTTTGGCCAAAAAGTGGAAGTGTTTTCCTTGATTTTTAGAATTTGTCACATTGACCTTAAAATTTGAAGCACTTAGAGATGAAATCTTTAAAAAATTCACTAATCGTAAAATGTAGTACTCAGAGTCTAGTTTCCAAATATGTAATTTATTTCAATACCTAGATGATAAAAATTGGTTTTTAATAGGCATTTCTAAAAACCACTATTTAAAAACCACTCTTTTTACCATACCATGCACGTGTACGTCATCCATATTTTGATCTCAACTATCATATTTTTCTAAATCCTTTTGGGAAAAGATTCATAACTCACTGAAGCATGTTTTCAATATTTTTTGTTAAACATTTATTGGCCATATTTGTTGTTTTGAAAAATCATTGTGTACATCATGCATAAGATGACCTAAACTTATCATTTTTTGAATATTTTTTTTCAAATTGAAAAGAACTGTATGAAGTACGTTTTGGTGCAATTCGTTTTACAAAAAAATATTTTAATAAAAATTATTAAAATACTAAAAAACCCTGATAATTCAAGCTTATGGACCAATTTCATTAGAAATTAATTGAAAAATAGAAAAATAATCAAATTGTAAATTTTTTTACATATTTAGAATTTGTACTGTCTCATCTATAATGGGTTTTAATTTCGTAAAAAAATAATGCAAAATAGGTCTTCAGATATATGTCCAAATTCACTATTTTCTTGTGACATTAACATGACCTTCAAGTTGCAGGTCAAACCAGGTCCAAAGCTTAGGTTCGGGTCCTCAAGCCATTTCCCGAACCAAAAAACAAGCCAAAAACCCAACCAAAAATTCATATTTAAAAAAACGTGATCCCATTTCATTAAAAACAATTTTTTTATAGTTCTACGAAACGAGATCCCTTTTTGAAAATTGTCAAAAACGGAAAGTTTTAAAAATGGAAAGTTTTCAAAACGGGATCCCATTTTGAAAACTTTTGAAAATGAAAATTTTTCAAAAATTGAAAGTTTCAAAATAGAAAGTTTTCAAAAGCGGGATTAGTTTTGAAAACATGCCATTTGGAAATTTCCGCTTTGGAAAAATTTGATCCTGTTTTGAAAATTTTCCAAAAACGAAAAAAATTTCAGAATGGGATCCCTTTTAGAATTTAGGCTTGGGATCCCGAAGCTAAGCGGGATCCCATTTTTTGCAAGCCAATTTCATTTTTTTGCCTAAGGCAAAAACTTCTACGTTTCATGGACTCATCTTCTTGCATTTACCCTGAGCAAAAATGAGGGTCGTGGAAAAGGTCATGGACGCCCATCAAACTATAGAGGATACAAAAGATTTTCTTTAAATGAGATTCACGATGGTATAAAAGGAGATGTAGAGAATGGGGACGCAATGGGGAAGGCATGGAGCAAAGGTGTCACCGAGGAAAAATGTGAAGATCTTGAAGCGCTGACAAGTAAAGCAAGAAAAACAAACAAAAAGAGTGGAATAAAGCTGCTTTTCCAGGTAACTCTATATGTCTTGCATTTGTACAATTCAAACTCTAATCATATGCAAATATCATTCACAAATGGTAGAGAAAAGATAATTTTAAGGAGTCTCAAAATGGATTGAAGATGAATTGTCCAACATAACTTTGATAAGTGTCTTCTATTGGGTCATTGTTAAAAACGTCTGCAATAAATCTCTCTGATTAGTTCTTGCAAGCATTAAATCTCTTTGAAAATACATGCCTAACTGACCATGCAAGACTTATAAAAAGTTGTTCATTGCTATTGTGTAGAAATATAGTATGCCCTAGTTACTCTCATTTTTAAAGAAGGCATGAAGATTTAACAATAACTAGGGTAAAGCTGGTTATCGTATCCACTCATATAATATTGATACTCTATGCATGCTTAAAAATTCTATGACCAATTATATTAAATGCAAATGGCAAAGGTCCAAAATTGTGATATCTCAATCTTGCTTAGAGAGAATTATTAGGTAATTAAAGATTAGGCCTATTTGGTGGCTTTAGCTTGATTTCTACCAAAGAATAAAAGTTCATAACAAATCAAGAGTTGTTACTAAAAGGAGATTTTAAGTCTATATTTATGTGCATGAGATATAATAGATATCCTTCTCTTCATAAGAACATGAGTGAATTTTATTGTCATGTATATGGGTATAGGTAAGAAGTCATGATTTAATAACAAACAATTTCTGTAACTCTATAAGTCAAAAATCTATCTAATTTTGTTATTATGAAACCTTGAGTTGTCTCTAGTGACATTAAGATTGTAAGTGAGAATAAGCCATGACATTAGCTTGTAAGAACATTATTGCCCCAAACCTAGATAACATCATATGTTAGCAACTATATATATATCTATATATCAAGTACTCAATTATATGACCAACTTCCTTCAATATCTACTAGGCATGCAATAGATATAAAAGTATTAATACTAATTATAGTATTGAGTGTACATTGACATATAATGATCATCCCATTATTGTGTCATTAGTTTCTTAAGTATGACTCCATCAATGATCTTGCTTAAAGCTTATTTATAACTAATGTGTTATTTATTTCAAGGTTTAAAAGGATATTATCATTATGTGACCATTTGAGAAACTCTATTTTAAGGAAAATAAGGGTAATAAGGTCCTCTAAAGTCATTTTATCCTCCTTGCTTATTACAATAGTAAGACATGTTATATGGTTCTAGAATGACATTTGGTGAAGTAAAGGCCTTATATGATTACAACATATCTATTGAACCCCTTGAGTATAAGAACCTCAATAATGAATCTATCATGCAAATTTCAAACGTAAGTGCCTTACTATAGGTTCGTTAAATTGGGAATTGGGTTCGCTTATCTTGCATATTGTGAAGCACTACTAGTAGTTGAGAATCAATAAAAAGGAATCCTATTGAGCAACCATGAAACTTGATTTTTATTTGATAAGATTGGACATGTGAAGTGGGTAATATTAATGTAAGTTGAGCTAAATATGTAACCCTCTATCTTATTAGCCTCAACATAATATGATACAACAATTATCATACACGTGGGCCATAATAATCGTAGCACTCCATTCCTTGTGGGAAACTCTAAATGGTTGCGTACTCCTATGTTGGGGGTATATGTATTGAGAAAACCTTATGTGTGTTGAGCAAACCTTCCAAGTTGGGGAAATTAGCAAACTCAACAATGTTGATCCACTAAGCACAAGAAATTGTTTAAATGCATTTAAGACTATTGTATCCTTGATTACTATCGTGTGTCATAAATCAGACAAAGGAAGTTATACTTGATGATCAATTGGAAGTCTTCAATGTCACAAGTGGGTAATAAGGTTCATGAAATCTAATATGTATAAATTATAATTAAAAGTCAAGGCTTATTAATGCCATCATAGTGTCATAAGATAACACTTGTTTGCATTGACATCAACAATATTAACATTGTATCCCTTTGGAAAATATGATTAGGGAGTAATAAACCCAACCCCTATGTCACTAAGATGAACCTTGGAGGGAAAAATTAATGTTGTTGACTAAGGTCTAGATAACCTCCTTGAGTAAGGGTATTTGAATGTTAATAAATCTCAAGTATGAAAACCTAAGTGCATGTCCCTTGAGAGAAACTTGGTAGGAGAAGTACATGCAACTTTGACCTGTTTGGAAGCGGGAACGTAGGCGGTCCTTGGGGGAAGGATGCCTCTGTGACCTCAAGTCCGTAGGGGGAGGGTTTAGTGGGGGATAACTCCAAGGGTTGGGGTTGTTCCTGATTGGTTTGACCTTTCCTCCTCCATAAGCTTCAATTGAGGCTGAAATGGGTATGAAATGAGTTAAGGGAATCTAATAACTGGTATTTAATGCACGATATGTTTTGAATAGTAAATGAATAAAGTAAGTGATTTAACTACTTATAATTGGTAATTGAATATATTTATAAGTTTGACAAAGTCCATCTCGTGTTGGTTCTATGTGACTTTATGTGTTGTGAAAATTGACTCCACATCTAAAGGTTTCTATGTATAGGCCTATATATATGTTGACTGCGATTTTGTTTCATGTTATGTATGACCCACCCAAGTGTGAACCTTTGGGATATTTGAGCAGTGACAGATAGTCATTGGACCATGCCAATGATCGATGTTTGGGCCACTGTTAGGGATTAGTTAGCATTCGCTTGGTTCACGGAGGTGAAGGTAGCAGGCTACCCTAGTTATGATTAGGATAAAATAACGGTTGCATGGGTAGGGATCCATCTGTGCGGATAATGGTAATCCAGAGCTAACCATTGTATTGAGGGGGGTCACTGGCTGTCACTGAGGGCACGAAAGTGATCGAGGCCAGTGTTACCCAAGATTGTGAAGAAGATAGCTGAAAATACTACTAAGGTCACAAGGTGGTATATGTCAGGAGCTACTTTTTTCTGCGTGGACAAACTTGTCGTCGGTGGCTTATATGCGATTGAAATCAGAATCCATCAGGTTTGGTAGGTTTACTACTTGGGGAAACCCTTGGGATGGTGGATGGACCTGCAGTGTAGTATGGGATGCACTGAACCCCCTTCCCAGTTGTTAGACTATATACTTAGCCTTGTGGGGTTGAGGATGGACCTACGGTGTAGTATGGGATGCACCAAATCCTCTTCCCATTTGTCTAATGGTGCAAAACGCTAGTGGAAAGGATAGGACCCGCGATGTAGTGCACAATGCACCAATATTATTTTTATTTTGGATGCATTATGAACATGTGTTAGCTATTGTGATGTGTTAGTTAGTGTGAGGTGTTAACCAACCATTGTGGATGTGATGAATGTTGGAGCTCGTCGCTATGTATTTGTGATGTATGTTGGAGCTCGTTATTGTGTATTTGTGATGTTTGGTTAGAGCTTGTCATTGTGTATTTGTGATATATGCTAGATCCAATCACTAATATAAATGTGATATGTGTATGAGACAATCATTGTTGTACTTGTGATGGACGCATAAGCTAATCATCATTATACTTATGATTTGTGTATAATTTAGTCACTATTATACTAGTGATGTGTATAAGCTAGTCAGCTTGTGTATATGGAGGTATGCTCGTGACTTACATTGTGTATGATCTTTGGGATTATGGTATGATATGCCCCTTGTGAATATTGTGAATGTTTGTACACTAATGCTTGGTATGGACCCAACACTTGATGGCAATATTGTTATCATTATATTATAATTGACTATGTTGATAGCTTACATGCACTAAATTAATAGTTATGGGTTAAAGGTGAGATAATAGATCTCATACAAGAGGTGAGATTGAACTCCCTCTATCATTGTGGGGCGAACTACAGTGCCTCTAATTCCCACGAGGGAATACATAGACAGGGTCATCATGAACCCTCAAGGCTTAGGTTGTAGGTCTAGGAAAGACCTTAACCTTAGGACTGAATCACTCTTTTGTGCAAGCATATATTTGGCAAGAATGAGTTGATGCCACCATGGGAATGGAAAAATATTGAAGTTAACACCATTAAGTTTCATGGAAGGCGCTTAATCGTTTAAGTTGGTAGATGTTGTGAATACAAAATAAAATAAAAATAAATTGTAGTGTCCGAGGGGCAGATTTTACAATACTTTTGCATACTAGCACATAGCATCAAACCACACAAACATATGCTTAGTTGGCTCAAGTTGGGAAAATAAAGGGGGTGAGTTAGTCAAATTTAAATTTTAAATTTTGAAAAGTTGGGCTAAGTTTGAGATGGCAAGGTTGAGCCTACAGCTTAGAAATGAGTTTAGTAGGCAAATGGTCATATATGGGTGGACTACAATTATATAAAAATAGATGTGTGGATAAGCATGATAAATGTGAATAGATGAATATATTTGAGTATGTGCATATATTAAATATATGTGAATGAGTGTGGATAAAAATAAGTAAAAATTAGAAGAATAAACCCAAAATGAAAATTAACATGGATATCACCCTTACAATCACTATGTTGAACTTTGAATGTTAACATCTACTCTATTTTGTATATATTAAAATATGTCCTTTGTCATTACATATTTACCAGTTATGGACCATGCTTCTCGTTTCCACCAAAGACTTGGTCTTTGAGAGTTTGGGTGGCATATGCGTGAAGCCCTGTTTCTTGATAGAGACTTCTTCAAGTCAAGTCGTCGTGTTGGTTCTGTGGCTTGCGTGATACGTCTAGTGCCTAGCTAGACCCCTTATTTGAGTTCTCATGCTCATTGCTCGTTTTGTAAACAACTTTGGATTTCCTGGATTTCCTGCGAATTTGCAATGGGAGCTTTGTTATCAATCTTTGCAAACTGGTTTAACAGAGCAGAAAGAAGGAATCGTGAAGCAGAAACAGAGAGAGAAGCACGCTACAATTCTGCAATGGCTGCTCAACAACGGTGAGCCTTAAACTTATGTGTCAGAATGGTTTTATAAATTTTATTGTTGGGTTTTTTTTCTCTTAGAATTTAAATAGGAGAATGAATGGTCATGGCCATCCTTGTGTGCCAAGTTTACTGGGGTGTTATCAGTGTGATGATCAGCTAACACAGAATCAAGTTTCCTGATTGTAGTGCAGAGAAATTGCAGAGGGAAAGGGAAGAAAGTGCCCCACAAGAAATAGTGCCCAATAAGCCCAGATCAACTCCTCAGGCTCCATATAGAAGAAGAAATTCACCTCTTCTCCAGGTAATATTAAAAAAGTTAGATTGAATTCCATTTTCAAACTTTATTACACATCGATTTAAGTAAGGGAATTGCTCTGTTAAAAAATTAAAACCAACCATATTTGAATTGCATTTTCTAATGCTGTGTAATGTTTGCAGTGGACAGTTGGGCGGTAACTTATGTGGATGGAAGTCTATTCATAACTTATTGTCATCAGAGTTATCTTTATCTTTGTTCTTATTTTCTTTGTTCAGCATTCTGATGATGGATCATGGAGTATGATTCTCAAGGTTGATGTAAAAAAGATTATACACAGTTACAATTCAGAAATCTGAGCACTAAAAAAATTGTAGTCTTAAAAGAAAGATTACGAGTTTGAATCTTGTAAGAGAAAGGATAAGGATATATATATATATATATATAGTACTGATGAATTATAATTAGAGGTTCTGTTGAAGAGGTTGTGGCATATGTCATAAGTTGTTTATATATTGAGATTAAAAAAACAGAAATTATCAAAAAGACATTTTTCTTTTTTTCTTTTCTAATTAAAATTAAAAGTGGATTTTTGAAAGGGCTCAAACCTCTTAACAGGAATTTGTTTAGATATATCATTTCAATCCAACAACAATCAAGAAATTATTACACATACCAACTACATTTTCTCTTAAAGAGGTTGTGACATATGTTATAAATTGCTTATATACTGAGATCAAGAAACTTAAATTGTAAAAATGCTTCATTTTTTCTTTTCTAATTGATGTTATAAGTGAATTTTTGAAAGGGTTCAAACCCTTTAACAGAGACTTGTTCAGATATATCTGGACAGTCCAACAAACAATCAAAAAATTATTACATGTAAATCAATTGAACATTCATCATAGTATGCTTTTCTGAATTAGAGCATTGATTTTTTTAGCATTCAGTTAATCCAAAAAAACATACTATAATCAATATGAACTGTGAAAATCTAATATCTTTAATTGAAATATTTCCTGCACTGAGGTCAATACAGGGGCTGATTAAGCTTTTTCAAAATAAATGCCTTGGTTATCTTGAATTGAATTGTATTCAGATGATGTATGGTTCTCTTCCTTTGTATGCATTCAATGCACACTGCATAGATTATAAATCTTCTTCAACTTAATGTAAAGAATTGAGAGAGATTTGTTTCGCCATTATATCGAGATTATCCCTTAATCAGTTGTTAGCTGTTGGGGTATGGTGTTGTACACCATTGCATAAAATGTTTTATTCTATTATTGTAATTAAATAATTATTTAGTTGTGATGCACCTTGGTGGTGTGGATAATCACACTAGGTAATTATTTAGTCCCACGTAATGATTGTATTGTAACATTATATTACTATTTGTGTAGGAGACATGTGTTAGTAATTTAATATTGGGGAATTAAATATTGTAACAACTTAGTACCCAATATTAGAAAAGGGGTCAGTGGTTTTGTATTCACATGGTTTTGTGGTACATGGTTTTACCTTACCACCAGTTGTATTTGTGTGAGCTTGTGTCTATAAAAGAAAACACAATGTAGTGGTTTTAGGTTGGGGGGTGTGAACAGGCTGAGCAGGTTGGCTGATTGAGTCTTTCTGAAGAGTGCATTTGTGAAGCATGGCATGAGATGTGTGGATTCATGCTTGGACACATGAAAGTGCATTGGAGGGCTTGATGTTTCAGAGGTATTCATTGTAACTCTTGTATTTGCTTATGGCTGATTAATATGATGGAGTATGGATGCTTTTGGAGGCTGGGTTTTTCCCTCTTGAGGGTTTTCCTAGGGTAAATATTGTGTTATCTTGTGGTTTGTCTATTTGATCTTTGCATTTGGAAAACTTGTATGCATGCTAATCTCTCTTGGGTTATGTGGGAAATGATTTGTGATTCTGGGTTTGAATGCTATATTTCCTAACAAGTGGTATCAGAGCTTCCATGGTTGAAGAATTTTTATTATAACCCTAGTTTGAGAGTTTTTTGCAAAGTTGAAGCCATGGATATGCATGTAGGATTTGAGGCATTACAAGGTATGAAACACATGTTGCCGGTGTTGTTATGCAGATTTGGGCTTTTGGGTTGTCAGGATTTGTTGGGTTTATTGCAGATCTGAAGTTTTCCAATGTTGGGTGAAAAAGGGTTTCTTGGTTTGAGTTTGCATGTAAGGGTTTTGTTGGAGAAATTCCACAAATAATCTTCTGGAACAAAACGGACCTCATGGCTGGATTCAAGCTGGCTGAGAGATGAATTTTGACATAAAATTTGACCTACTTTGAAAAAGTTGAAAAAAAAGACAAATTTTTTTTTTTTAGTAAAAGTCCATTTTTGCATGTGAAGGAAAAAAATCCCATGTAAAAATTTTGAAAAAATTCACGAAAAAATTCGCGTTGGGGTTTGTTGAAAAAAATTTATTAAAAAAATCCTGCAGAGAAAAAAAAAGAAAGAATTTTTTTTTGTGGGGGTCAGACCCCCCCACCTACCCATACCTGCCTCTGGCAGGTTCTGCCAATGGCAGTACCCGCAGGTACTGCCGGTAGCAGTCCTGTTGGCTGCCGCTGGCAGTTTGCTGGTGCGGCCGTCGACAGGGGTGCCGAGCTTGCACAAACGCCGGCAAAGTCTTTTAAAGACTTTTAAAACAAATTTTAAATTTTTCAAAATCCACTGGTTATAAAATTTTCAAAATAAATTAAGCCATATTTGATAATACGTCAGGTCTGTGCGCAGGGAGGGGTGGAATTTTTTTTTAAAATGGAAAATTAAATTGGATTTAAATAGAGTTTGGAATCCGCCGCTCACCCACCACCAGCGCGCCACCCAAGCACCACCGGAGAGCCACCAGGAGGGCATATTAGAGGACTTTTTTCAAATGAGCATAACTTTTGTCTAGTATGTCGGATTTTCAACTTCTTATAGTTGTTGGAAAGCTGGTTCCAAGCACTATGCTGTGGTATAAGATTGGTTTCCTGATTTTGTCTTTTTGACATGTTTTTGGAGCTTGAAAGTCAGATGTTCTTGTTTGAACGGTTTTGGTCATATCTTTTGCATACGAAATCGGATTTTCGATTTCAAAGATGCGTTGGAGAGAATTTGCAGTGTAATACACATTGGTTTAGATTGTTTATCAGTTTGTGGTGCAGAGAATGTTTGGAACTTGTTTGATTGCTTGTAGGAGCTTGCGATTCGGGGTATGATTGTGTGAGCATCTGGACGAGTCAAGAAGCGAAAACTTGAGGGAGTGCATATTTTTATATGTTATTTATGATGCTACTACTGATTATCAGATTGGTGCTTCTTGGTACAGGTTTATAGGTAATTTTCAGAGTTAGGACTTTGATGGTGACAGGTACACAGGTTGTCTTCGGTTTTGAGGACATGGTTGGACATGGTTTGAGACTTGGAGTCTCGTATGGGTGATAGTTGAGTGTAGGTACAATGATGGCTATGGTTATGGTGTCATGGATATGTAGGTACATTTGATGCATTGACACGACATGATCATGTTTATGGTGTTTGGTGGTGATATGGTTTGATGTTAGGAGATTGGTATTATCTTCTTGATGCTTATTTGGTTCCTTGACTATGATTACTCTTTTGTGGACATGGTTGGAAAATCAGATCAGTGGTTGATTTGGTGTTTGAGTCTTGATGTCTACATGGTTATCTTCTTTGATATGTTGGTTTACAGTTACTAATGTGATAATGAGTTTGCATGTTTCAGTGATTGGATCTACGAGTTATGTAGGTGTGTGGGTTGGCCACCCATTCATTTGTAGTGGGATGATTCAGATGTGGACTATCTATATCCACCAGGTTTGATTCATTGTTGTTGCAGATTTCATTAGTTGGCCTTGTCTGTGGTCATTTGTGCATTGGTATGTTGTTTTGAAATTAAGAGGATGGATGTTTTGAGTACTTGATTAGTCAGTTCATGGGACTTGTAGCATGTGGTTTAATCACGATGTCATGATAGCTTGGTACATTCATTGGTTATACACTTTCAGTGGGAGCTTTTGACAGTGATGATTTGGCAGTGTTGGATTGGTTTGTGATGTTTTGATGGCGGTTGTATGTATCTTCTTGGCTTGGAGATCTTGGTTTACTTGTATGTTACTGACATTGCAGTTGAGTGTGTGTAGACTTGGATGATCTTCATGGAGAGGATGGTAGTCATGATGCCATGTGTAGCTCGTATCACAGTTCAGTGGGAGTTGTTGGAAGTGACATGGATGCATCATTGGTATGGTTATCTTCATGAGATTGTAGATATGTTTTCTTGGCTTAGAGTGTTTGTTATGATGTCATGGTACACTCTTGATTCTAGATTAGAGTTTGGCATATTACATGTTCTCTTGAGACCAGGATGTATGTATGTTATGGTGCATGTGATCTCCTAGGAGGAGATGGTTAGATCATATTGTCATGATAGGTTCATGATTCTACAGTTGGAACTTTGACATTGATCGTGTGTGAGTCTCTTTGTATTGAGTACATTGATCATTTGTTTGATTACTTCATGATCTGGTGTTATGTTGCATTTGGAGTTTGGCATGGATTGATCGGTTATAGGTGCTCGTGGATACTTAGAGATGTAGGTGATGGTTGGAGTTCTCTTGTGATGTAGGTGATGGTTGGAGTTCTCTTGTGATACAAGTGCAGTAAACTACCTCAGGAAACTTGAACCCAAAATGTGCACCAAATTGATGCCAAACCACACACCACTTACCACATTGAGTTGATATGAAACTAGAAAAAAAAGTATATGAGAATATCACCTTGATACAAAGATATTTTGCTGTTATATACAACAAACATAGTTTGAAACAACAAACTTCAAAAAAAGCAAACTACACCTGCAAAAACTGGAAGAAACACTCTAAACTGAAACCTTTCAGCACACCAGTGGCAATTCCTACGTGAAACTACTCCTGGAGACTGTCAAATCCACTTCCTTCAAGCCTCAATCTCCTTGGTTTGCTAGCCTCAAAGATTATTTCTCCTTTGGTTATCTAGCCTTAGAAGAAAACCCACAACCTGTGGAAAGAAACAATGAATTGCAATAATACACACTTGTGAAGGAATTTGACAAATAAATAGAGATTTAATTAATTTTAGTTGCACACATTTCCAAGGAGTAGTCATTATTCTCAAAGTATCCACTTATTTTCATGTCATTTATGCAATTGTCAAATTGATTTAGTCAAGTTCCAAATCTTATAGAATTTGACCCCTAAATTTCAAAGTTTAAATTTAGGCCATTATAAAACTATCTATTATGAGTAGATTAAAGCAATGTTAAACAATGTATTAGGGTGTTGTATTTAAGGATAAACCTCAATGAAGGAAATATTTAAGAAGGTCCACACATCTAAGACTTTGCACAGGAGCTCCATTAGTCATTGCATCAATCACAAGAGAATAACATCAACATTGCATTAACTCTCTAAGCATGTTGCATGATAGCATACTATCTTCGATCATCATTTTAATTCATTAAATTGTCTTGTCTAGGGGTTTGAACAATTGAGAACACCCTTGCTTAGTAAACTCACCAAGAGTCTTCTTAAATGTCACTATTCAACAATTGTAGGTTAAAAACATTAAGCTAGGCTTTTTTTGGCAATCAAATTGGTGAAATTTAGATGTGTGGATCAACATTGAATATGTGTACATAGTTCATTCTTACACTTGTAGAAATCAATACTATAACCATAAAAGTAAAACAACATAATAAATATAGTCACAATCTCAAAATAATCATTTGACAAGTCATAACTTTCTAACATGATATATTAACAAATTATATAACATCTAACACAACATATCAAATCTAAAACCAAATAGATTTGTTGTCATACATTTATTCAATAACAAGACAATCCCAACTCAATTTATTCATAAACAAGACAATAACAACATAATAAATTTATTCAATTTCTCAATCTCAAAACAATCATTTGAAAGTCATAACTTTCTAGCATGTGAACATTTATTAACAAATCATATAACATCTAATACAACATATCAAACCTAAAAACGAATAGATTTGTTGTCATCCATTTATTCAATAACAAGACAATCCAAACTCATTTATCCAAGAAAAATTATAATTTAATTGCACTCTAAATAACTAATTATAAAGAATAATTCTCTAAAAGTTTTAAGAAAATTATATATCAAAAATCAATGCCTTCAAATATACAACCAGTTTCCTCAATGTGTACCATGTGTCTCCTTCGTAGTTGTTTCTTCTTCCTGCCAAGACTTCAGCCAAGTCCACAGGTGCACATTTTAATGTCAAACATAATTAAATTGATGCAGACTTGTCAATATCAATTATAGATCTCATCATGACGTCACAAATATTATTAAATGCCAAGTCAATGCTGTTGTTATCCTCACCTGGTCAAGGCTTCCTGAACACGTCTGGGTCTTGCTCTAATTTTATGAGCTTCTTCAGTTACAAGATTTCTTATTTAAGCTTCTACTCTGATTGCTTGATTGCTTGTACTGCAAACAGCTTTGGATTTTCTGATATGGGAAATGGGCTTACAGGCTTATTAGACCGGTTTACAAGAGCAGAAAAGAGGAGAGAAGAAGAAAGAAAAGGAGACAAAGAAGCTCTGAGCATGGCTGCAATGGCTGCTCAACGACGGTGATAGTTTTAGTCTGGTTTAAGAAATTTTGTTGTTTCAGAAATTTTTTAAGGTATATTAACTTGTTGTAAATTGTTTCTAGATTTCGATTATGTAAGTTTTTTTGTATCAACGTTTTGTATCATACTCCATGATCTATCATAGGATGAAATATAGAGCTAAAAGATTAGGGAGTGTGTTCTGAAATATTGATGGCAAAAAAACTTACACAATCGAAATCCAGAAACAATTTATAACATTCTCTATAGATTGTAGAAATCTACTATCTCTTATATATTAACTTCTTTAATTTCAGTATGGAGATCTTGGAGAAGGAAAGAGCAGAAAGGCCTCCACAATTAGTACAGAATGGACCCACAGCAGCTGCCAAGGCTCCTTACAGAAGACGTGGGTCAAATGTTCTCCAGCTAAATTTAACATTGAAATTGAATTCCATTATCAGACTTTGTTACATATTGGTTTTGAGTGAGGATTTAACATCTCCTCAGAAGGCATTCTGAATTGCATTTTCCCCTGCTGTGTAATGTGTGCAGTGGAAAGTTGTGCGGTAGCTTATGTGGATGGAAGAAGGTTCATGATCTGTTATTACAAGACAGAGTTATGATCTTCTGTTAAAAGCTTTTGCCTGACATTTATGTATACGAGTGTGTAAAGTGGTGAGAGCAGGGCTTGGTATGGTTGTAAGAATAACTATAGGATTTAGAATTAGATCAACAGTTCTAGGTATTGTGATTGAATGTTAGAGATTTTATCATGGAGACTCAAATTCAAAATTTTAAATGGGTTATTTATGCTCAAATATTATCAGGCATTAAGTTGTTTATAAATTGAAAAAAAAAATCTCCTCTTGCCATGTCTAAGTTGATTGTTTTGCTCTGAGCTGTGCATGATTTGTACATGGTTTGCATTCGTTTCTGCAGGCAGCGTTATTTTTCTGGCTCTAGGAAAATTCACTGCCAGCAATTCATGTCGCCGTGGGAAATTCACCGCCATGACAAATTCACCTTAAAGAAAATTCACCACCGAATCTGTCATGACGGTGAATTTTCCTGCCGTGAATTGTTGATGGTGAATTTTCCCACGATAAAATTGCTCGTCGCCTAATGCCCATTTTTCTATTGTTAAATTAACATTTAAACCAGAGATTCTTACTTGCAAGGTATAGTTCTATACTGTATTTGCACATGCACTTATAGATAAAAACACAGATAACAACAGTATTATAATCCTTTAAGATGAAGGTACAAACATGCATTATACGACATTTGATGATTTAACAATTTTTTTGTTTGAGATTTGTCCTACTCTACTACTATTTCTAGTAAATGTCTTTGTCAAATTTAATGTATATGGAGGGTCAATATTCTCAAGATCATATGTGTATTTCTACCCTACAATTTTTTATACAAAATCAAAATTGTAACATAGAAAATAAAATCTAATAATTTCTAAACAATTTTATAAAAATTAGGTTACTACTTTAATTGTGAAATGTAGCCATGTCTTTTAAGATAATCTCACATGACAACTCCTCTTATTAGCACCACGAACTTCAATTGAATGCCACATTGTCTACATCTTTTTAACATGTATTATGAATCAATATATGGATCAACTAAGAAAGGCATAAATTTGAAATACATCTTAGAAATTATGAATTAAAAATGTGTAGGTTAGAAAACATAATGTATATTTCAACCTATAATTTCTATGCAAACAAAACCTAACATAGAAAATCAAATATAATATTTTTATACAAATCTACAAAATATAGCCACTTTAGTTGGGGTGCACATAGCTCCATTATATCAAGATTAATATTGTGAAATCTAGCCATGCCTTGAGATAACCTTGAATGACAATAACTCCTTTTGTTGACACTGCCAACCTAAACTAAATGCCACATTATCTACATCTTTTCAACAAATTGTGAATCAATATATGAATCAAATAAGAAAGGAATAATTTTGAAAGATACCTTATAAATCATGAGCTTCAATTTGACTTTTTTATTTTATTTTTATTTCAACTTACAAATTTCTATATAAAATAAAATCTTAATACAATAAATCAAATCTAATAAGTTTTACACAAACCTTAAAAAAAATAAAAAAAAATTGGTTGCCACTTTATTTGGAATGCACATAGTTCCATTACATGAAGAGAAAGGCTATGAAATCCAATCATGCCTTTGAGATAACCTTGAATTACAAAAACTCTTTCCATTAACACCACCAACCTCAATTGAATATTGCATTATCTACATCTTTTCACTAGATTATGAATCAATTGAAGGCATAAATTTGAAATACATCTTAAAAATCATGAACTAAACTTGTGTAGGTTGAAAAAAATAATGTGTATTTCAACCTGCAAATTTGTATACAAAATCAACTTATTACACATCAAATCAAATCTAATAATTTTTATACAACCAACTGCCAAACATAAAACGGGTGTATATAGATCCATTACATCAATAGAGGTAGTGAAATTAGATAGAGAGTTTTTATGAAATAGAGGATGGATGCCCAAGGATTTCATTTTTATTTTGATTAAAAATATAATGAAATCTCTAGACATCCATGATTTTCCTTGAGAAAACTTGATTAACTTGATGGGTTATAAAACCCAATTAATTTTAATTGGAGAGGTCCCAATTAATTTTGCATGGAGAATAATTGTAGCTTGGTATATTGGACATATTTTAAGTGATCAAGTTGATGAGTTATACAAATCCAATTAATTTTACCTACAAGAGCATCTAGAGGAAAATATTTTCAAGACCTAGAGGGCCCCATGAGAGTTGTTAAGGAAATCCCTCAAACAATTTTATGGAAGTCATAGGTGAATCCTTACCTTTCCAATATAAAATAAAAATTCTTTACCACAAATTAAAACATGCATCTCCAATTGGTCTTACCTACAATGACATTTAGAAGAAGAGATTTTCAAGACACAAAGGGCCCCATGAGATCCATTGAGGAAATCCCTCAAGCAATTTCATGGAACCCATGGGTAAACCCTTGTCTTTGCAGTATGGAAGGAAAATACTTTACTGGTCATAAATTAAAACATACATACTCAATTGGTTTTACCTATAATGACATCTATAAGAAGATATTTTCAAAATGAAGATGATCCCATGAGAGTCATTGAAGAAATTGCTCAGACAAGTTCATAGAATCCATAGATAAATCCTTTCCCTTGTAGTATTCAACAAAATAATCTACCATAAATTAAAATGTGACATGACAAATTAAATTGAAGGGGAAATAGGACACGACATAGTCAAATTTTTTAATTTTGGACATAAATTGAACTCCACTTGTTCATAATCTCAACAAAATACCTCAACAATACACATTGACAGAGAGTAGATAAAATTATCCAAAGAAAGGTTGAAACTCGTTTTTTTAACTATTGACACACTTAAATATTTTATTTTACACATGAATTCAATTCTACTTCTTTACAATTTAAGCAAGCTATCCATACAAAGCACATTTTTAGAACCATGGGGACCAAGTAAACTAGTTGGGCCTGACTAATCTGTTAAATTGATTTTATAATTACCGAGTAAACAATGATCAATCCATTTAATGTCTAAATGGTAAATGAAAATTTGAAAAATTAAGTCTGAATGGGCCCCAATTGCATGAGAAGTGAATCAGAATAAAAATAGTCAATTTCTGATTCTCAAATCAATCGTGTGACAGACTTAATTTTCTAACATGTGAGCACCATACTTCACGCCTAGCCGGCCAAGACTTTTTAGACAAATTCGGGTGCACCCTCGTAGTTTCAAACAATAATAACAAAATTCATTTGAAAAGTTATCAAAATATACCTCACTGATAGACACTGCCGAAAAATTTTAGTGATTACTGTGCACTCAGTCAAATGCCGTTGCTCACAAGAATTTTTGAACAAGTCTTGATTTTGTCGTGTGGTTTGGATGAGCCCATCACAATTATAGGAATTACAATTTGATTGCTTGTATTGTAAACAGCTTTGGATTTTCTTGCATGGGAAATTGGCATGCAAGATTATCAGATCTGTTTGCGAAAGCAGGGAGGAGGAAGAGAGGAGAAGTATGAGAAAGAGAAAGAGAGCCAGTACAAAGATATTGGAGAAGAAAATGGCAGAAAGATCCCCACAAGAAGTAATTATCGAATGGACCCAGATCAACTATCTAAATGTTTTCCAGGTAATTTTGACTCTTCTCAGTTTTCGATTTTGAATTGAATTATATTTGTAATGTTGCTTTCTAGATTATATTGTAGATGTGGTCTCGTTTACAGTTTTCAAATTTTATATTTATATATTGATAATATTTAAATGAATAGTATCAAGTTTTCACAATTCATATTGTTGTTTTATATTTTTTGGATTCAATTGTGTTGTGATTTTTCGCATCAAGGTTTCGGATCACGCTTCGTGATCTATCATCAAGATAATGCATCATTATAAATATCCAAAACATGATCCAAAATATTGATGTAAAAAAGCACACACAATTGAATCTAGAAAAATATGAAAGAACAATATTTAAATTTATTAGTGTATGTACCAAAGATTCAATGAGCACACTAGTAAGTGTAGTACACAAAATTATATATTAGTGCAAATGAAGTAGGTGTAAGAGTATTATGTTTTGCTATGGTGTAGTAAAATCTCTTTGTTAGAAAATATAATTATATTTGGTTGAGGAATAAATTAGGTGCATAACATGGTAGTGAGAAATAAATAGTAATTCTAAACTAAATCAATAATATATGACAAGTATATGCAAATCAATACTTATATAATATTATATTGTAATATATTGGGTTATTTTTGATAATATAAGCAACATTTACAGGGTGTCGTACCCTTTACACAGAGGGCCCAAAGGCCCAAAGGATGATAGTTCAAACCAATTGAACTAGAAACAAATAGAAACAACTGAACAACAGCTAAAGGACAACAAAAAAAATTAAACAACCCTAGAGCCAGAAGTGACCAATCTGACTATCTGAACTTGAGGCCATGAAGAGGCAACAAATTTGGGGAGTCCCTTGTTCTTCCTTAGCACAACTGACCAAGAAGGCCCAAAATCAAAATCCACCAAGTGAGGCGAGGGGAGCAGATCCACAACAACCACCTTGGGCGAGGAACCACCATGCAACGAAGGAGCTGACAATGAAGAAGAGGAGACAAGAGCGAACAAAGGACCAACAGAGTCAATCGATGAGAGATGGGTAGGCATTGACGACACAGTGATAGCAAAAGGATCCGTAGAAGGGCTGGCCGAAAGAGGAGCTAGGGGAGGCTCTAACTCAAAAGGAGCAGAAATGAGAGGGTTGCCCTCCTCAGAGGAATCATTTGAAGAGGGAGAACCAACCGTGAGATGGTCTAAGAGAGCATTCTTCGACCAAGTAGCAATACCCTTGCAACAAGCAAGAGGGAAGCCAGAGGCCAAGTGACTAACAGAGAAACATCTCCTACATTGAAAAGGGAGCCCCTCATAGTCCAAAAGTTGCGACCAAGGTTTGTCCTCCACCATTAAAACCACATCACCATGGAGAGGTTTGGAGATGTCCAAATCGACTAAAATACGAGGCACCGTAGTATGCCCAAGATCATGAGATGCAAAATCCACCTTCAAAACTCTACCAACAACGTTGCCAATAGCTTGAAAGCAAGAGTTCTCCCAAAATTGGAGTGGGAGATTTGACAAACGAACCCAAATAGGTCTAATATTCAGAGGCTCCGTAAGAGGATTGAAAGAGCGAGACCAAGGCCAAATGAACAACGAATGAACACCCCACATACACACCCTATCCAAAAGGGAAGAAAAAGTAGCAAAGAAAAAACATCTAGCACTGGGATAGAGCTCAACCTGTTCTGAGACTAAAGGCTTCAAGGAATTAGAAACCCAAGCATGTAGATTAGGAAGGGAGGGCCACAAGTCGTTAAACCTACAGACCACTCCCAACCGCACATAGAAGTCCTCATTCTCAACAACCTCAGGTCCACAGACCACAACAGGAGAGGCCTGAGCACAAGGCAAATGACAAACCCTAGTCAGGGCCTGGTCTCGAGCAACATTAGAGAAAGATTTACAAGTTCCAATAGAGGAAAAAGGAGGAGGGCCCCCAACCAAACCCCTCACAACACCCGCAAATGAAGTAGGAGGAGAGGGAGGATGCAACACTGTATTGACTACAGGAACCTCGCCTGGAAACACACAGTCACCTACGTGCACGTCCTAACCCAAGATCTGTAGAATATCAAGCGGAACAGGGGGAACCCCTGCTCCCGGAGAAGGATCCACACCCAAGCTTGGGCCATTCGAATCCTTCAGAGCCCCACCCAAAGCCACACCACCAAATGCAACAGGAGCAATCACACCCACAACGGCAGGCACAACCGCACTAGGAGTGCCATTCAAACTCTCATTTGACTGTTTTCTCCCGCCCAACACAACAAACACATTCACTTTTGATTTCACCATTAATATATTGGGTTGTTATGGTAATATTGAATGAGAAATATATACAATAAAACACTTTACAATTAAATAGAAATATAAAAAATATATAAATATCTAATTATTGAGATTTTAGATTGGGCGATTATAAAAAGGGAATTTGAAGACACTAATTGTGGAAGTTAGAAAGCTAAAGTTTAAAATCTAAAAATGTGAAATTTGATTGTTTTATTTACATCAATAATTATTTTGGAATGTTTTTGCTTCTGGTGGATCTACTAAATATCACTTTTAAAAACATAATACATGCTTGTTATTTTTTTACTTTATTATAAGTTGGAATATTTATTTTCATTAAGGATAAATAAAGAGGGTTTGAAATCTCTCCAAATACTTTAGAAAGCATGGACACATAGTGTTGAAGGTTAATAGAAAAAATGTGAAATAATCACAAGAACATGTAACATTAAGGTTGCAAATCAAAAGCTACCAATACAACATGAGACAAATTGTCTAGACTAAGAATAGACACAAAACTTAAACTCATAGGGCTTGAGTAATCTTGAATACCTATAGTAGTTCTAACCACCTAATTGTTGAAAAAGAATTTTGATCTCCATACCTAACTCAATATTTAATTGAATATCATTGCAAATATTAAAGCTTCATCCAAATATTTAATTGATCTTTGATATTTTTTGTGTATTAAAAAATGATATATTTGTATTTGTATAAGTTTCACTTGAATATCTAAAGATGAAACATATTTAACATAATTTGATTTATAAAATTTCTTTTTCCTACTTTATTAGTGGTTCTTGATCCATCGATCAATCAATTTAGATCTTGAAAAAAATGAGGTTAATATAAAGAGAATCCATATAGATTACTAAATAAATAATTTTTAAGAGGATAAAACACACCAATAACCTTTTCAAATTTTTATAAATGTTTTCCAATCAAAGGATTCTAACAAAGGTTGCAAAGTTAGGCTTTACACTTGCCAATTGTATTTGCTTAAAGTTTCCAAGGCCTTCTCAATAAACTCATTTTGTGAATATCCATCCATCATTCCTATCTATGAGACAACATATTTTTTTGGTATTTATTCAATCAACACAATTGCCTTGTCTATAATTTTTAGAATTTTCATATATGTCTATCAGGGAACTTGTAACTACACTGAACAACAATCCCCTTTTGATTATGCTTTGATGGATGTCCATGACCTATTCTAAAGTTCTAATTTTAGCACAGGCTATGAGGATGCTACCAAAGCTTGTGGAGTCTGGCTTTACTCTTGCCAAAGTTCTAATTTTTGTACATTTCGAAATGACATCTCTTTAAGGAATTTTGTCAAAAAATTGACGTGCCTTGCGTATGCTTCCACATTTTGCATACAAGTCTATCAGGACATTCACAACTACAATGTCTGAAAAATATTTATCTTCAATTATGCTTTTCTGGATGTTGTTGCCTTGTTCTAAATATGGACCATTTTTGCATAGGCTAAGAGGATACTAGCAAAGGTTGTTTACTTTGGCTCTACACCTGCCATTTTCGTTTGCTTAAAAGTTTCAAAGGATATTTCAACAAAACCCATTTTGTGCATATCCTGATCTATCATTTTAGTCCATAAGACCACATTTTTGTTAGGTGTTTCTTTAAAAATCCTTATAACCTCACCAAGGACGCCATTTTGTGCATATCCTATAGTCATTGTAGTACAAGAAACTAGATTCTTTTGAGGCATCACATCATAGAACCCCCATTCCTTGTGTATACTTCCAAATTTTGCATAAATATCTACTATGGCGTTTGCAACTACAACATTTGAAAAATGCACCATTTCCATTATGATTTGATAGATGTCTACACCATGTTCAAAAGATCATGTTTTGACACAGTTTGGGAGTATGCTAGCATAGGTTGTGGAATTTAGGTTTACACCTGTTGCTTGCATTTGCTGAAAAGTTTCCAATGTGCATATGGAATGAATGTGAAAACCAAAAATTAGCAAAAAATCAATGGTGTAGATGGGTTTCATCATCTTGCATCCCCTCTCAAATACCCTACACACACCAAAATCACCTTAGAATCGCATGACAAGATTCCTCATTGCAGATCAATGTGGACCTCAAAACTTACTTATTGAACACTAAAAATTGTATTCTAGGACTTAGGAAAAACTGCAAAACATTTGGTCTACTTTGGACCAACACAATTGCATCTCTATAATGGGTTGCCATCAATGACAACACCATACACTATCATGTTCATCAATCCTTAGTGATCACCTCACTCAACAATCTCTTCACACTATACATCATCATGCTCATGTTGCCATCAATCTCTTCAATGTCAAACAAACTTCCAACAAGCTCTATATCTTAATCATGTCCTAACTTAAAAATGCTACAAAGCTGAAATGTTTAAATGTTTTGCAGTCATACATGGATTTTGAAATCATGGCTATAATGTCCTAATATATGACATTGGAAAACCAAGTTGAGGTTCACCAAGCACTACAACAAAATTCAGTATGAGACGTGGTCTTTTTCCCCCTCATGAGCTTTGGTACAATCTATATTCCATGGATTTTCAAGTATCAAGATTGCCTAGATGTTATATAGAAAGTGATGTTTTCTTCGGTTTTCGACTTTAGGAATTTTTACATTGACCTAATTCTAAGAAAATGTTTGCATTCATCTTAGTACATATTTATATACCTTTACTATCTTTTCTCACACTATAGGTCTTTCTTGAACATGCAAGAAAGAGGACCTCATTCAATTGATGTAATAATTTTGGAAGTGGCCATTATTTTGCTAACCTGAAGTTAGGTGTGTTTGTCATAATATGCCTAACCCTCAATGTCCTTTCCCCACATCATACCGTAAGAGTACATTTCTTTCACATTGTAATAGAAATTTTACTTTTTTATTTGTTTTCTTAAATGGGTTATACAAGTTAATCAATTAAATGCTATCAATAAATATACGCTTAATTTAAACAATTAAGATTGACCATGTACAAATTTACTTATTAGTTTATTCAATCATATGTTAAACATTTAAATTAGGTTATTTTTAAATCTTAGTCAAAGTGAATTATTTTTATAAAAAATGTAAACTTTTTATTTTAATATAATGATGTGAAATAATAATAATTTTTTTTTTAAAGGTGCAATGCACCTATATTATTAGGGGTAAATGCTTTTGACCAATGCTATGAACCAGGTACAAGAAACCACAAGATACTACCAAACCCATGAGCACAAAGGCCCAGAGAAGGCACAAGGCCTGCAAGCACTTTGGCCCAATGAGGGATTGGACCCTGGTGGTTGTCACTACAACCAAGCGACTTGACCACCGAACCACACCCTTATCGGAAAATGTTTGTGCCAAAGCCCATTCCTATACCCTGGGTCAACAGAGCAAGAACTGACACATAATAAAACTAACCCTTGTCTTTGCTCACTACGGAGTGGAGTCGAACCAGTGACCTTGAGGAATGCAAACCCTAAGCCCCAGCTAACTGTGCTATATTATTAATTGTTTGATTGTTACATGATTTGATATCTAAATAAAAATAAATTATTTTAAGAAAGCAAAAAATAAATATAAGCATTCAACCTTTAAAATAAAATAGAAACAAAAACTTTTAATCATTCAACTAAAAAAATAATTAATAATAGTTAAAAAAAAAAGATATTTAACCATCTATTTTATAATATTTGAAAACTACTTATTTTATAATTATTTAAAGAAAAAATAACACCATGTACACCACAAATTGCAAAAATTAGATAACAATTTTGTCTAATTGACCTTCCACAAATCTTTGGTGTACCCATTGGACACCAAGATGTGATTGCTAGTATAATTTAATGTTCAAATACTAATGATTTAATATTTCAAATGTTTTTAAGAACTTATCAAATACAAATATATATTAAAAAAAATTAAAAAATTATTACAAATAAAATAAAATAAAATAGTTATGTAAACAAATGGAACTTTAAACAAACATAAATTTTAAAAATATTTAAAAACTATTAAAAAAATAAAATTAAATAATGTAATAGATTTTTATTAGTAGGCATAGTCATAGAACCAAGAATGTAGGATAATTGTACCATACAATGACATTAATAAACAAGAACAAAGTATTGATTGTGGTGACAACCATTGGTCATGGAAAATACAAAATTGTCTTATAAAAATGCATTTTCTACTATAACAAATGCTATGATATTCTATTGTATAATTATTTAAGTTTAGTGTTTTGATTATACGAGAAAAACAGGTTTTGAAGGGACCCAAAACCCTTTAAATGTTAAGGTACAAAATGTTGCTCAAGAGATACTACACTAAAACACCATTAGCAGTCCAAAATCGAAAACATCATTAGATACAAAATTTTGCTCGAAAGATAAAACAGTAAAATATCAACAACTCCCAACAACAACAAAATAATAAGAAAGAAACTGAGACCCAACAACAAAAAAAAACACAAAAAATAGACAAACTGACAATTAGGACACTATTTCATACTGCTTAAGGTGTTGGCCACCCCAAGCTCCTAGCTCCTATGCATTTCAATCATGTCCAACAACTCTTTTTTCTCAACCTTGAAGGCCTTCTTCTAGTCAGTTGACCCTCTAGCAATAGGGCCTTTACCATCATCTTTCACACCTTTTTTCCCTTTACCTTTGGCCAAATGTTCCCTCTCCATTAACTTAGAAAAATACAATTGGTCCTCTCTAAGCTCACCAATCTTATGAAGCATGACCTTCAAAGAGTCCGCTCTATTCTTCACTGAAATGTGACAAGCATGGAGAAGTTTCTTTATATCTGCATTGGTGTTCAATACCTTGGATTCTAAACCAACCAAGCGTTACTCACATAGGGATTTGAAATCATAGTATGAACCCTCAAGATCCACAGTTCTAACAAGAAAAATGTTTGAAGCCAAGCCTTTCAAAATATTCTTCAAATTCTCCTTCAATCCCCTTATTTTTATGTTAACCTTATTAAATTCCTGGAGAGTCCATTTTTCTAATTTAAAATTTTTTGTGGCCCCTGCCCTCACCATGTCCAGAAGCTCAAACATAGAGGTGGAATCATCATTGAGATAGGATAAGTCCTTAGATAGAGGATTAACATTTAGAGGCTCTAACTTTGTATGCTTCTGCTCAACATCCTCCTCGTCTTGAACCTTATTCTCACCCTCTGGTTCCACATTGGGAGAGCTATGAATTGGCGAATCATCGATTTCCACCGCCTTCTCCTCCAAAATCCTTCTCCTCCTAGCTCGCACCATGGAATCCTTAACCGTATCTTTCAAAGACTGGTTCTTCAACTTGGCAATGTGTATAGAAACCCTTCTCGGCTTGTCCTTGGCCTTCGTAGCCATAAAATTCTCCTACAACCCCCCTCCTTACCACCAACCTCACACTACTAAATTTGTCTCCATTTTCTGATGAACGTTCGTCGGTGGTTTGAAAAACATTTGTCGAAAAATAGACGAATTGACGAAAAAAATTTGTTGCTATTTTTTTGTCAAAATTCCAACAACGAATTAATTGTTGAAATAATGACACAGATTTGTCAGTTGTCGGCATCATAAAATGACTCAGATGTTCGTCAGAATATCGATGAAAACTTTGTGTATCCACCGACGAATTACAACCAAAATGCAATTGCAATGGCTCTTCTGAAGCATCGAAACAACACCAAAAGTTCATCGCCATTTTGATGAAATGGGCAAGGAGTTACGAAAAATATTTCATCGCAGCTATAGCAACTTCGTCAGACCTTTTCGCTGATTCGTTGGTGGGTTTCATTGAATTTGCGACGAAACAATGCAATTTTGAAAATAAAAATATTCGTTGAAATGTACCATTGCGGAGACTCTTGGTGATGACCACCGAAGCCAACCCATCGGTTAGAGATTAATCATCGACACAAGATAGAAAAATCACTCCGATAGTCCATGTCTTGCTGATGACTTTCATCAGCAAGATAGATCCAATGTCGCACCGATCTGACCTCTTTAGGAGTTTTGAACACTGCTGGTTATCAGCAAGACATTCTGAGGGTCTCGTCAATTAAACAAGTGTCTAAGAGCAAGTAAAAAAATGGAAACTATTAATTTTCTTATTTTGGGGTTCTTTAAATCATAGAATAAATACCATATTCTTGTGTATAATGTACTTATATTCATATTTGAATTCGAGACCAATTGTCATTTCACATTCCATTTTACTTGCACAGAGTATTCTATAAGCAATATATTGACAATGCCAAATGATTTATGGTGTTGTACAACTCTACCTATCATCATAGTTCTACTGTTCCCCCTAGAGAATCTAGCAACTTAGACAAGTTTACAATACCAAGTCAAATAATATGAAAAAGACTTACTTCCATACAAATTAAATGATTATTTTCACAATGGCAATTGTCTAATTACAACAACAATTCCATGAAAGGTTATCCATGCTTCATAAGAGATGACTGATCATACATACAGACTGCAAGATGCATAGAAAAAACATTACACTTGAGAACAACCAAGGGCTAATAAGGGAAGGAGTTAAGAAACGTCTGGATTGAAGAGAAAATGTGTAGGGAAAATGCTAAGTAGTGTCAAGAGAACAGAGCTTGTAGAACAAATTCTTGACCTAATCAAGCTCTTGAACAACTTAAACAAAATTAAAATACTAACACATACATGAGACATGTAATGAACTTCCAATATCTGCTATCTTTTTCATTAATGCAGGTAGGTAAAGGAGAAATAATTATAATTGTAACACTATTCATAGTCCAACAAATTATGTTCAGTAATTTGTGTTCAATGGACCTCATTTTATCATTATACTGCCCATCTAATACCATATTTTAATCTAGGGTTCAACTATCTTAGATCTAAAGAAGCACCTTCAATTAACCATTTAAAGTACTATAAAATAAGGTAAGACTTTTACTTGAGAAAGATTGGGTACACTTGTAGGATTAAAGTTCTTGCAATCATCAGGATTTATTGACACACAGACACAACCTGCAACATATGAAGTAATGGATGACTACAAGTTAGTGAAATGGTCCTTAATATGTGAGTGGTTTGCAAATTGATTGGTAGAAAATAAGGTTACAAACAGATCTACATGAAAAAATATGAGGACAATCTACTGTAATCATCAAAATAGATGAAAAGTGCAAAGGAAAGAGCCAAGCTACATCTCTAGAGCCTAAAAAAAACACATGCAAGAAACATAAAAAAAAGAACAAACCAGTTTTTGGATGAATACAAAATGGTGCCTTTAGCAAGTGATTCATATGCTTTCACACCTGATAGGACATTAAGAAGATTTTAGTCTTCCTCTATGAAATTAACTACTTACAGAATAAACCCAGAAACCAATATTATATACCTGGGTATGTGCAGGATCATGGTGGGCCAAAAAGTGGCAATGAGGAAAAAAACACGTCTTTCATCGACCGAAAAACGCAAAAAAGAATGTGTTGACTTTTTTTAGGCTCGGGTGTCACCATACCAAATACCAAACCTAGTTTTACAAATTGGATATCCGATTCGCAAAAAGCATATATAAAAAAAGTTAGTCACTGTTTTTAAATTATTTCACAGTGAAGAACCCACGGGCACACAGTGAATTGCTTCTTCATGTAACGGATATCCGATTTGGCCAAAATCCGATTTGAAAGTTAAATTTTTTTTATTTTTATTTGATTTAGATTTGAATAATTTCATATGGTTTTTTGTGGATTTTTTTAAAAAATAGGGTTTTTGATTGAATTTTTATGAAAAAATTGAGTTTAGAATGGATTTTGATTAAAAAAATGAATGTTTTTTGTGGATTTTTTTCACAATAGGGTTTTGATTGAATTTTTATGAAAAAATTGAATTTAGAATGGATTTTGATAAAAAAATGAATGTTTTTTGTGGATTTTTTTTCAAAATAGGGTTTTTGATTGAATTTTTATGAAACAATTGAGTTTAGAATGGATTTTGATAAAAAATGAATGTTTTAACGGATTTTGATTTAAAAATAGTGTTTCTTATGTATTTGTATTAAAAATTAGAGAATTTTATATTTTTTGTTAAAAGTAGGGTTTTTGGATTTTTTAAAAACTAGGGTATTTTTATAATATTTTCATTTATATTGTCTAATTTTAATTAGATTAATTATTTTTTAACTTTAATTAGGCATTATGGCTGCCAGAGAGTGAGAATGCACAAATTCCACCAATTGAGAATGAAAATCCACTAGTTGAGAATCAAAATGCAGAAATGCCAAATGCTCCACCACCTTCGTAGCCATCAATTGAAGACTTAATTCATGAAAAATTGGAGCAATTGAGGGAATTTGTGATGTTTATAAGAAAATCCCTTGATTATCCCGTATGTCAACCACATTGACAGGAATAATTACAAATGTAGAAACCCTCTCCACCCAACATAATGCCTTTCATTCGTGGCAAGAAACCATGAGGCAATATTATGCATGTGGATTGTCTTATGATGATGTGAAAGATCTCCAAATAACAAAAGCCCAAATAGCCTCTTTATTTATTAACCCCAGCACTAGTTTGCCAGTTAATGTTAATAAACCAAAACTTTCTATAAAATGGTGCACGCATAGGGGCATAGTAGATAACTTTTGGGATCGTTGGTGTATGGTTTTTGATAAACCACCCAACAATAATCTTGATGTACCTTTTTACTTTATTAAAAAATTATATGTTGAGTTTTTGTTAGGGCATCATGTCAATTACTTTGACATTAAACCCTTCTAGGGTGTTGGTGGAGGTATGCCCCAAGATAGGCTAGGGGCAACTAGAGTAGTCAGGTGCCCACATGTTCCCCATCCTCCCCTTCCTCTGCCACCTCCAACACAACATCCATATATTACAGAGGATGCAACCACACAAACTATCTAGACCATTCACTCTTTGAGTGGTCTTTTGGTTTCCCATGCTTCTTCAGTAGCTTAGCCACAGTCTGGTGATCTCAGTGATGGATCCAGTGTTGCTGTATCATCCTCCTTGGGTGCACATATTTGTGTGCCACATATTTGCAATATGTGCCAACAAATATGCTTGGGTCCTATTGTAGAACCCCCTGAGCAGCCATTAGACACTTCTGATTATGACATCCAGGATGTGGAGATTATAGTAGATGACACACAGGGGAGTGGAGTACACCTTATAGAGTCCTCTCCTGCTAGAGAGGTGGACATTGCAGTAGTTACATAGGTAACATTTAAGGTGTAAATTCATAACTTGCATTTAAAAAAAAAAGGAATATTAATAAGAGATAGTATCAAGTACTAATATTTATTTACATGGTCTATTTAATAGTTAATGTTTGAGGAGGAGCTTACACGGGTGATTGATAGCACCCTTAGGGCCATTTCATTTGGCCTCAAGACGCACATAGTATGTATTTTTGCACTCACTCATTTACATTTTTTTACTGTATACTTGCTTGTCATTTGAATTATCATTAATGAAATTATATATTAACTTATATGTTTATCTTATTCTCTACTTGTAGGAAACACCTAGTGTGAGTGAGGTGCGACGCTCTCCAGACTATGGACACACAATGTTAGATAAGGGAAAGGTAATTGAACTCAAATTTGATTGAATTAAGATTTATAAGATATTTTATTGATTATGCATACATTGACATAGATTCGTAGTTTCATATGTACTTGTCATTTTTATGTACAGGCGGTTGTGAGATATACATCATTGTTGATAAGTGCCACAACACCTAAAGGAGTAGGTATTCGAACACCTGAAGGATGAGGTGTTGAAACACCTCAAGGAGGAGGTGTTGAAACACCTAAAGGAGATATAGAAAAAGATCATCCTAAAGAGGTATGTGTTTATTTTATTTTGTGCTTGGTAAATATGTTCTTATTACTGACAATTCTATGCTAACTTGGATCAATTTCATGTTTTTGTTCACATATATAGATTGACGTTACAAAATTTGGTTTGGTTAGTTCTTTTGAGGGGTATATTCTAGGACTCCTGACCCATTGAAGAGACGTATATTTCAGGTAATCAAGATTTCAATTTTAGAGTTCAATTATAATTCAATGTGTATTGATTTTTATGTTAATTATTCAATTTTAAATTATATAGTATAACTAATGTCAATTGTGGTTTGAATTTTTCTTGTGCAGCTACCTTCAGAGCCAACGAGTGCTTCAAAGAGGCTCCATTTTGATGATCCACCAGTAGTTTAGGATGAGATAGACATTTTGGAATGTAAATTTTGAATAGATACTAAGATGGCATATGCCACATATTGTAAAACTTTGTTTGAGTTGGCATTGATGCCATTTTTGTATATGGACATACACTTGATTATTGGATAATTTGATATATATAAAAGTTGACAATCGAAATTTAATTTCCTCCTCATGTGCATGATTAAACTCTTTGAAAATTTAATCAAGTGAGCAATGGTTAAATATCAATGTACAATAGCATAAAAAGAATGGTTAAATAGTATGTAGTTTATATTCATATTGTTGATTACATTGCATTGCACATCTTTCAAACTCAAAGCATTACTTCACATTTCATAAGTAACAACTAGATGCTGATAGATGAAAAATTTCAATAACAATATAGTTTTTACAAAGTCAACCTAAAAAGCGATTATGCAATTACTTCACATTACATAACTAATAACTAGGAAGCAGCTATCAATTGCATTAGCTTGTCATGGAATTCTATGAGACCAAATTTCTTTGAGGAAACTTGGCACAAAACTCACAAAAAATGAAAAGAAAGCACTCAAACAAACTTTAAAGGGGTCTCAGGCTTGCTGCCCCTCATTCCACATGCTATGCAACCATTTACTTGCAGTGTAGGGGCTGAACAATGGAGAAAACATGTAAATATATATATATATATATATATATATATATATATGTGCAACCTAGAAGCATGAATTACGATTAGAATATCACATAACATCATATAAACAAAAAAACCACTATAAACTTGAATTTCATTTAAAACATGCATGATAAATATTCATTGTTGAAACTTGAATTGTGGTAGCTTGATATACAAAGTCTATTGATGCCAGGGTTCAATTTGTATGATATTGAAAAAACAAGACAACTGAGTAGAGTTATCAACATTCTTCAAAAATCATAAGAATTCTTTTAGCACACTCAAGAGTTATTAGATGTCTTCTTGCAGTCTCAAAAGTTATTTTGTATCATTGTTACATTGGTACTTGAGAGTGGTAGCTTAATATAGGCCCATAATACAAAACCTGGTTTACCTGTGCAGTGTAATAGTGGCATAGGAAGATTTTTCTTTGAAAGAAAAAATGAAAGCTCAGCCTCTTGAAATGAAAATGCTTGTTTGCAAAACAAATGAATAAGAATGAGGTAGTTAAGGTGTTTGAAGTGATTTAGAGGTCACTTTTAGAGAAGAGAGATGTTGAAGAGTACATCAAGTCAGTGAGAACCGAAGTGTAATGTGTTTTATTTTGTGGTACTCCTTTGTTTCTTAGCAGATGTGTAATAAATTCTTAGTTCAATGATGTTGAACAATTTTTGAAAAAAGAAAGTTGTGTCACAGTCCACATTCAATCCAACAAGCAAAAATGAAAGCTCAGCCTCTTGGAATGAAAATGCTTGTTTGCAAAACAAATGAATAAGAATGAGGTAGTTAATGTGTTTGAAGTTATTTAGAGGTCACTTTTAGGGTAGAAGGCTTAAAAATCCATTTTAAATGTACAAAAAATAATGAAATTATTTCAAACCAAGTTTGTGAAGAAGTTAACTATGTTGCCCACTAGTTTCCCTTAAGAGTCCAAAGTGCTAAAAGGAAACAATCTTTGAAGGTCTATTTCTCGGAGAACGTGATGCTTACAGACTCTCCGTCCGAGGCTATGGGATCATGTTGGTCATCTAAAAAAACCTCTCTCAGTTTTTGCTATCTTGGAGGCATTTTCCTGTGGTGATGACTTTTAGTGGAGGGAAAAGTTGCCGATGCAAGCAGGTAAAGTTGCAAAGTGGTGCAACTTGCCAGATGCAAGCAGTGTAAAGTTGCAAAGTGGTGCAACTTTCATTTTGCAACTCATACGACCATTGATCACGATTTCCTTAAGAGTCCAAAGTGCTAAAAGAAAACACATTTGAAGGTCTATTTCCTCGCAGGATCAGATTCTTTGCTAAAATCCTATTTAAGGCTATGGGGATCATGTTGAAGACATCTACAAAACCTCGGTTTTGGTTATCTCGGCGCTTTGTGGGTGATGAATTTTAGTGGAGGAAAAAGTTGCCGATGTAAGCAAGGTAAAGTTAAAAGGGTGCAACTTCTCATCTCGCGAACTCCTCACATCGCAATCAAACAAAATCCGTTCCAACATGTCCGTGATGGGTATGTTTACGCCAGGGATTGCCCCTTTGCACCCAAATACGCCTTAATCAATCTCGAGCTACATTGGACCGGCTGATTTCCTGCAGAGTCCTTAAAGTGCTGTGGCTAAGGTGCAATCTTTGGCTGGGTTCATTTTATCGGAGACCGTGATGCTTATAGACTCTTCATCCAAGGCTATGGGATCGCGTTGGGACCATCTACAAAAACTCTCATTTTTGCTATCTCAAGGTGTTTTTCTCGTGGTGATGACTTTCGCTGGAGGTGGAAAAGCCCTTTCCGCCGGTGCAACTTTCATTCCTCAACTTGTACGACCAAACAGACTATTCCAACACGTCCAGATGGGTATGTTTACGCTAGGGAGGGTCTTCTCTTGCACCCAAATACACCAAATCACTCCGACCTACATTGGACCGACGATTTCCCTTAAGAGTCCAAAGTGCTAAAAGGCAGCAATCTTTGAAGGGCTATTTATCGAAGACCATGATGCTTACAGACTCTTTGTCTAAGGATATGGGATCATGTTGGGGCCATCTACAAAAACCTCTCTTGGGTTTTTCTATCTTGAAGGCGTTTTCCTATGGTGATGACTTTTCAATGGAGGGAAAAGTTGCCAGATGCAAGCAGTGTAAAGTTGTAAAGTGGTGCAACTTTCATTCCACAACTCCTACGACCAAACGGACTGTTCCAACACATTCAGATGGGTATGTTTATGCTAGCGATGGTCCTCTCTTGCACCCAAATATGCCGAATCACTCTAAGCTATATTGGATCGAGTGAAATTAGGTGAAAAATTAATGCACACACAAGGGCACAATCACAAATTCTTTGCAACCTGCCTATTTGAGGCATCTAACAAGATTATTCTGACCTCTTTGGATAGTGCAAAACCCCTTAAAACTTGAAAAGCAACTAAATACACATTTCCCTCTTTAACTCCCTTAAACCCTTGTAATAGTGAGAAACTAGTTTTTGTCTAATTACTCCACAATATTCCAAAACACCAGATGAACACATGACTGATTCAAACACTCATATCCAAGTTACACAACATATATGAGAAACAACATAGACTCCTTTGGACCAGCATTGACTTCCTATACATTCACCCTTCAATAGGCTACTCAATTAGCCCAAAAATGCAAAGCAACATACCTTCAAACACCACACAGACCCTCAAAACCTTGGGGCAGCAAATAAATTGTGAAGAAAACAAAGATTCTACAATTGGATTCCATTTGTACGGACCTGTAACCGTCAAATAAAAAAAACCCTTGTTTTTAGTGTAATTCTTGAGGGTTTATTGGATGTAGCACTTCCACAACCTTTCAGACTTTTCCACCACCTTAGACACCTTTATTTAGGCCCCAATATGCTTAGAAAACAAAGAAACTTCTGTTATCTCAGAGATTTTTGCAAACCCTAGGGTAAAAACTCTATTTTCAAGTGAAAAAAACCCACCATTTTTAGACCTTTAACTCTTCATTTTATTTCAAAACCCAGTTCTCCACACCTTCCACTCTTGAAATAACATCAAGACATGTAATAACATTTCTACATAAATTTTTTATACAAAAATGCTTGAATGGCTTGTGCATAGGTAGAAAACAAAAGAAAAACAGTAAAATATGAACTAAGCAATTGAAACTTTATTGATTCAAAGAAAAAAAAATCCTTCAACCAAACCTGTCTCGAGCCCTTGAAGGCCTTAAGTACACCTACATAACCCATGAAACCTCCATATAATTCCTCCAATTTAGAAAGCAATGGGAAGATAAAACCATGTAAGTGGTTTCCCCAAACTAATTGCCACCAAAACCATTCTTGATAGTTTAAAACCACGAACCACCCCAATGTGTAATTATGATAGCACTCAAGATATAATCCATGAATAGATAATGTTTTTGACCAATAACTCATTGAGAGCACAAATTCCGAAAACTAGCCCTCCACTATGAACATATCAACTAAGTAGGAACCCATAACATTATGGAAAGATGATCCATTTCTCCCAATGTAACTCCCAAGCATTACATGTGAGAGATGGTCAATTTCATTGATGGCAACGATTATGTGACTCCCATTGATGACCTTCTTTATTCAATGCCATTACAACAATATCCCAAGCATTCCAAAGAATACTAATTAAAACAATATTTCCCTCAACACCTTATGATCATTCAAGTACTCATTCTAACAATACAAGAGATTTACACATCAAATTGCAAGTGAATATAATTTACTATATCTTAACATAAAAAATGAAAAACCTAATAGAAAAATGTATCAATGACGTACAAGGATGTATAAGAAAGTTCAAATTTGAAAATAGAATGTAAACTTAGAAAACTGTAGATTTGAAAACCTTAATAATGTAAAACCCTAAAAAGAAGGTTGGATCAAGTGTAGGATTGGTTGGGCTCAACAAAATATAAAGAAAAAAAAAGTTTATTTATGAAGTTAACCTAGGATAATTAAGTAAATGCAATCAATCAAACACAATCAACCTAACATAATTAAGGGTTGATAGGGGTATTTGATAATTAAGGGTTGATAAGGGTATGAATGTTTATCTTTGATCTACTCTTGAATATCTAGGGACTTGGTGGTATTTAGAAATATCATAAGGGTTGTTGATTTCTCATGGGGAGGCAAGTTCTCCTAGATCAATCCCCAAAAAGTGAAACAAGATTAAAAATAGTTGGCAAGCACTCTAGATGTTCAAATTTGTTACTCATTTTTATTGCATTGAATCAAAATGTCTCACTATTAATTGCTCCAATGCTATAAGATAAATGAATGTTTTCATGATTATAATGAATATATTGTATGTTATTAATGCTAGTGTATATCATCAAATTATGCCAAACATGTGTTTAGTCAACTCAAAGTGGGTGAATGACGCCACTTAGCCAAAAGTTTGAATTTTGAATTTTAAAATGAAAGGGAATAGGTTTGTGACCATGAGGTCACCCTTGCAATTGAAGAAGTGTCCTAGAATGGGTTAATAGTTAAATCTAAGTGGCTAACAATCAATTCCAGGTGGCTAATGGATAAATGAGGGCATACCCATTGGTGAATGTGATAAATGGGAAAATAAGGTAAATGTATAGATGTGTGTGAATAAGAATAGGATAGGGCTAATTGTATAGTGATTTAAGTATGAAAATTGATAAAAGGATAGAGAGATGAGCTTGAATTTAGATGTTGAGTCACTACGTACATGTATCAAGACATTTCTTCAAAATAGACACAAAATTGTGTGGGAAATGACATGGTATGCACAAATTTTACTGTTACAATTACACACATATTGATTTACAAATGCTTTGCATATAGATTAAATTTACTTCAAAATTAATACCTATTAATACTTCTTTAAGAAAACATGATTATGTATTCTCTAATAAAACTTTCACCATAACAAGACTTCTTGCAATTACTTCAATTGTAGCATACATAATTTCATATTGCACCTATCAATGTGCCCATTACATCTTCACGTGTGATTGCTAGTATATGTATGTCTCTTCAAAAAACATAGATGGGTTAAGCTCTCTCCTTACTCTTTGAGTAAGAGATAGAGTAAGAGATAGTAGGGGAGAGGACTAGATAGTATTACAAAACCTGGTTCAAATGAGCATATTGACAGGAAAGAACCAAGAAGAAAACCTTCGGTTGTAGCTCGATTAAGTACAAAAATAGACCCCTTTACAAAACCTATGAGTTTCCAAAATACAGACCCCATTACATTTTAAACATACCCTTTATACAATGCCAAACATTTGACCCATATTTCAAAAAACATCACTGGGTATAAATTATGCCCATACACAATTATGACCGTTTTACATTGTTTCCAATTTGAGAATTCAAATTTTACAAAATTTTCCTATTAGAGGCATTCAAGGCACAGTCTTCAACAATAGTAGTATGTTCATGTTCTGGACTGACAAGCACCTGTAAAAACCATCAAGCTAGCTTAGAATAACCAATCTATATTATTCTAAATGACACAAAATATGATGAGATGGTAATGAAAACTATAAAAGACGCTTAGAATAACCAATCTATATTGTTGTAGTCTATTGCATACCTCTTTGAAAGGATCAAAGCTGGCTATTGTTGCAACAGGTCCATGATCAATAGTGCTAGGAATATCGCAAAAGTGGGAAAATGAGAAATCTATATTGTCACAATAGAAAAGATGCTTAGACTAACATATCTATATTAATCTAAACAACCTGAATGATGATGAGTTGGTGATGCAAAATATAAAAGACACATACCTCTTCGAAAGGATTAGAGTTGGCTATTGTTGGAGTAGGTCCATGATCAATCATTCCAGGAATATCGCAAAAGTGGGAAAATGAGAAATCTATATTGTCACAATAGAAAAGATGCTTAGACTAACATATCTATATTAATCTAAACAACTTGAATGATGATGAGTTGGTGATGCAAACTATAAAAGATGCATACCTCTTCAAAAGGATCAGAGTTGGCTATTGTTGTAGCAGGTCCATGAACAATCATGCCAGGAATATTGCAAAAGTGGGAAAAAGAGAAATATATATTGTCACAATAGAAAAGATGCTTAGACTAACATATCTATATTAATCTAAACAAATTGAATGGTGATGAGTTGGTGATGCAAACTATAAAAGATGCATACCTCTTCAAAAGGATTAGAGCTGGCTATTGTTGCAGCAGGTCCATGATCAATCTTGCCAAAAATATTACAAAAGTGCATACAAAATATCACTATTAAAGACACCTGCATTGCAATAGTATATAAAATATCAGTATTAAATAAAGAACACTAATGCACTTAATCATAATGAACATAAGAATTCTACCTTCCATTCTTGAAAATTCTATTCAAGTGTGCCTGAAGGGTCATCTCTTTGCTTAAGAGTATCCAATATTGCTTCATGATCAAAATTACTAAGTGTCCATAGTTGTTTTGTCTTTGGTATGGGATGATGCTTCAACAACTTAACATTTCTTGCTATAACAAGATGCGAATACATGAGAATGGTTTTGTGTTTCTTGTAGTCTTCAAATGTAGGTATGCCATTCTTTCTAATCATGTATGTTCGCAACCAAGTTCCTGCAACCACAACTAAACCTGTAGGATACATGAAACCATCATCATCTTCCATTAGTTGTGTTAGCTTATGCTTTACCCACACACATCGAGCAAACCAATAGTCTGATCTCTCTTCATTCCCCTGCTGTGTAACAACTACAAAAATATGTCCTAGCTATAGTAGATCTAAAAGCAGGTCATAATCAATTAAAATTTCCATTGTGTCATTTGTCAT